>CM040970.1:39209129-39270394 GCA_022985045.1 Macadamia tetraphylla
AAAAATTACTAGAAGAAACTTCAACAAACCCATATAAATTAAGATGAATAGGTTTAGACAATTTTCGGGAAGAAGTATAATGATACAAGATCTGAGAATACAACCGATGATAGTATGTTAAAAAGAGTATTAAGAGGTAGTGGAAGCAATAGCAATAATGAAGATATAAGATTAGAAGGTAGTAGATATAGAATCGATATAACTAGATTTAGTACACAACAATCCCATATGATGCCCAAGCGTTATATGCATTGATTTTTAAGAGTTTTATTTTGGGTACCGGAGGTTACTTTATCGTAAGAGTGGAAAGTAGAAACCATAGATGTAATAAGCCAAGAATCAATTAGGCAGCTTTTAATAACAAATAAAAGATATTTTTATTTAGGATTATTTATAATAAGAATTAAAGGATTTGCGAGAAAGAAAGTTGGAACAAAAATATTAATATGTTTGATAGATGAGAGATGGGATACTATACCAATATATATTAAAATAAAAGTTATGACAAAAGGTTATGATTCATTTAAAGGAGATAATTTAATGATGTGTTTAGAATTAATAGGAAAAATAACAAATAATTCTACAACCAATTATAAAATATCTATAGAAGAAATTGAAGGAATACGATAAAAAGGAAGTAAATTATTAAAACCAGCAGAAATAGACCCAACAATATTAGCAGGACAAGAATGGAATTTAAGTAAAATAACAGAAGATAGTGAAATAAATACGGTCTATGTACCTAGAGACAGTTTAATATATCAAGATAGCAATAATAATTATAGATTGAGATTTTTAGATTATGAAACAAGACCAGGAGTCGAAAGTAGCTCAACAGATACTATAGATAATGAGGAAAGAGAAATGTTGATAAAAGACTTGGAAAACCAGAATATTAACCAGAATACTATAGCAGTAGTAATAGAAGATAGAATAATAACACAAGAAGAGATAAAAATATTAAAACAACATGATAAATATGGATTAATAGGAACATTATATAAAAGAAAATATGAAGATAATATTCATGTAATAATAAGTTATTTTACTCAAATAGCACATAATGTAAAAACATGACAAAAAATAGCACAAGCCATAATATTCCCGAATTATGAACAAGGACCTCATATAAAAAGAATAGGAGAATTTGGATCAACAGATGATAGACCCAGTAGTAGTAGCCAAAATACAGAACATCATGTGTTAGCTACTATAGAAAAAATACAAAACATCATGTGTTAGCTATTATAGAAAAACCAGAAATAGAAACATTTATATTTTGTCAAGTAAAACATAGTTTAAATAATTTACAAACACTTTGTAGAATAAAGATAAATAAGAAAATAGTTTATGTAAATGCTATAATAGATACAGGATGTACTAGTTCTATAATAAATTCAAAGTTTTTTGACCAAAATGATTTTGAAGAATTCAAGAAGCCAACAATAGCATCAGTAGATGTAATAGAAACTGAGTATAAATATAGATTAAAACCAGCTTCTATAAGTTTTAAAGATGTATGTGACAAGTATTCAATAGATTATCTACTTAATGATGTATACCTAAGAAAATGTCATTGGGATATGTTATTAGGTTTATGATTTATATTAGCACAATCAGGAGGATTATATGTTAATAAACATAGTATTATAATATTTAAACATAAAACACAAATACCAACTTATCCACCATTTTCAAAACCTAGAAATAATGAAAAGATATTTGAAGAATGTCCCTGTTCTTATTAATCCATATTTATCATGTTTTAATATTTTTATCTCTTCTTGTGTTATTATTCTATCTTCTATTACTGCTGCTGTAGTATTTTGGTTTTCTAGGTCTCTTATCAGTCTCTCTTTCTTCATTATCTATAGTATCTGCTGAGCTACTTTCGGCTCCTGGTTTTGTTTCATAATCTAAAAATCTCAATTTATAATTATCATTGCTATCTTGATATATTAAACTATTTCTAGGTACATAGACTGTATTTGTTTCACTATTTTCTGTTATTTTATTTAAATTACATTCTTGTCCTGCTAATATTGTTGGGTCTATTTCTGGTGGTTTTAATAATGTACTTCCTTTTGATCCTATTCCTTCAATAACTTCTTCTATAGATACTTTATAATTAGATAGTTTTAAATTTCTTATTCTCCTTTGCTCTTCTTGTATAATCTCAATATTTATTTATTATAAAATTTCAATAAATCTTCAACATTTTTAATTCTACTTTCAAACTTATTAGTTATCTCTAGGAATCTCTGTTCTATCTTTTTTGACAATCCTAATATTTCTTGTGTTAAGATCTTATTTGATTTAGTATCTGTTTTATTCTTTTTTAATAGTAGTGTAATACTTTGGTTAATATAGTCTAAATTTTGTTGAGTTTTATATGATAATGAATCTTTTGTATTAGGAGAATTGAGAAAATTCTTATTATGGTTTTCTAATTCTTTAATTATCTTTTCTTGATTCTGATTTAATCTTTCTGTTAATGATATATTTAAGGCTATTAAACTATTTATTATTTATAATATGTGATATGGATTATTACTATGTAATCTATGTCTGTGTCTTATATCGAATCTGCAATCTAATTTATATCTATCAGTTGTAATTATTTTTGTTTTTTCTTTAGGAATTTCTAAATTTAAATATTATAATCTGTCCAGTTTGTTAAACTTCTAGGCAAGGCTAATAACGGATAATATCCTCTATGTAATCATTTTCACTGATTATATCTTAAAATTTGCCTTCTGTATTTATCAAGTATTTCTTGTGGAGTTAAATTAGCTTTTTGTAAAATAATTTGTTTTACTTCTTTTGGTAAATTCCTTAATTCTTCTGAGGATTCTATTATTGAAGTACAATAATCTTTATATTCTACTGAAACTATAACAGATAAAGAGCTTAAATCTATATACTCGATTCTAAAATAATCGTAGTGATAAATTCTATTATATTCACTAGTAAGATGATAATAGTATTAAGAAAACAATAGAAAGATTGGAAAAATTAGAAATAATCCAAGATAAAAACCCTTTAAGACATTGGGAAAAAGATAAACCTACAATGAGGATAGATATCATAAATACAAATTTAAAAATAAATTAAGGAGTACTAAAATATCATCCAATAGATTCAGAACAGTTTAAATTACATATTAAAGAACTATTAGAATTAAAATTAATAAGAGAATCTAATAGCCCGTATAGATCAGCAGCTATGATAGTTATGAAAGAAAGTGAGAAAAGAAGTAAAAATAGAATGGTAATAAATTACAAAAGATTAAATGATAATACAATAGATGATGCATGTAACTTACCACAAAAGAATTTCTTAATTCAATTTATACAAAAAGTTAAAATATTTTCAAAATTCGATTTAAAATCAGGTTTTCATCAAATAGCTATGGAAGAAGAATCTAAAAAATGGACAGCCTTTACAACAACTGAAGGACATTACGAATGGAACGTAATGCCTTTTGGATTAAAAAATGCACCCTCAGTGTTTCAAAGAAGAATGGATAGTATATTTTTATCATATAGAGAATTCTGTATAGTCTATATAGATATACTAGTCTTTTCAAAAACTGAATCAGAACATGTAGCACACTTACATAAAATATTTTCAGAATTTTATAACATGGATTAGTTGTTTCTAAGAAGAAGCACTAGATTATGCTTGTCGTAATCTAGGTCCAAATTTTTATGTAGCTCCGGCCCTTAGATTCCCAGTATTTGAGGTCAGGGATACAAGTTTTAAAGAAGCATTAATCAAGTGTGAACAATGTGATACCACAAATTCCAGAATTACAGAATTACAAAAGAATGAGTCCCAGCTTAAAGCAGAATTGCAGAGCATCAAAGAAAGTGAACAACAAAATTATCAGTTAGCCTCAAAAGAAAGAAGTCCAAGAATTACAAGAAGCCCTGAAGCTTATCTAGAAGAATAAAACTGTGATGACAACAATACCGTCACCATCAGCATATGAGAATCTTCTTGATCGAATCCAAAAGGTGGAGGAATCATTAAAGAAAAAAAAAGAGTATGAAAAAGCTTTTGTGGAGATGATGAAAGCAAAAATCGAATCTACAAAAGCAAGAATGGAACAGATAATTTCAAAGAACCTTTATTCGGAGGCTTTCAGCGCATCCAAGAAGGATCTGCCCGAAGATACTTGAAGAATAAATGTCGTTTTCACCGACAACTTTTCAAAAAGAAAAAGAAAGAAAATAATTCAAAAAGCAGGAGTTTCACCGAAGTTTTAAAAGCAGATTTCCACCGACAGTGTTATCCTCAACTTTCAAAAAGAAGACGGATGATTAAAGAAATTCAAAGAATCTTTTCTTCACCGACAACTTTAAAAAAGAAGAGAGAACCTTATCAAATCCTTTAGAAAAATAGGGTATTGTGGCGGATACCTATGGAATGTCCAAAAGATTATGCCAAAGATATCTTATAAAGAAGTCCTTGTCAAAAATAATAAGAACGACAACTGTCCCTGTCAAATAAGATAATTCAGATTCACGGATCTGAAAGAAAGTTTTTCTGTGTGTATATTTTTCTTTATAAATAGAGTCAGTTTCGGAGAAAAAAAGGGAGTTTTTTTCCAGATACTTGTTTTCAAAGAGTCCATGTAACATATTTGATATCAATTCCAAAGCAATATAAGGAAGTGATTTACTATACATCATTCCTGTAAGTCTTCTATTTATTTTTTATTACATTATTGGTTTATATAGCAGCTTATTATTCTATTCTCAGATCAAAACCTACAGTAGTGACTCTTGATTATGTGAAATAGATATAGTTAAGCAGCTTATTATTATGTTCATAAGCATGAGTGAGTAGTTTATTTTATCAAAAGAGTTAAGGGTATATGTGAAGACAAGACAAGAGCACCATGTGTATATAAATCTATAGTTTAAATTGTAAATTCTGGTCTTAATTTTCAGAAATGATTGAAAGCAGGTTAAGATCGAATGTCTTCCCTAGGGAGTTATTAGGACACTTGAACTCTGTATTATATCAGGAGTAGTTGACTGATATATAACCAGAGAGTAGTCTAAAGTTCTAGATCTAGATTGGTACCTGAAGACAGTCAGACTAAGTAGCCTTAAGTTTACGCTATAATCTTTTCTAGTAATATTCCAAAAGAATAGGGCCTTACGCTCTGGACATTGAGGCAAGGTGGCTGTTTGAGTCCATGTGAGCAGAACCCCTATGTGAGGGTATGAATAATGTTGGCATGGTGTCCTACATGAACTAGAAGACTTGTAGTCCCTGGCTAAAGTATTCCCCAAAGTAAAAAGGACTGTTTGAGTTAGCATTCCAAAAGAATTGGGTCTAAATTACTGTGCGTATTGGGTCTAAATTACTGTGCGTATCAACGGTTGAATCCCAGTGTGAAGATGTGAGTTGTATAGGTACGACATCCTATGCAAGCTTGAATTAAAAAAAAAAAATTTTTTTTTTTTTTGCTCTATGTCAAAGTCTTACACTAAAAACCCCTATACTCTTTTGATGATTTCTCTTTCCTCTCTGTATCTCCTGTGGAATCTCTGCATCTAAAAATCCTACTTTCTTTGCATCTAAATCCTACTTTGGTATCAGAGCCTTGGTTTTTCACTACGATTATTTTAGAATCGAGTATATAGATTTAAATTGACATAGAACTTACCAAAGAAGATAAAACTAGACTAGAAAATTTAGCAATAGAATCAGAAATAATGACAAAAGAAGAAGAATTGATTGATAGAGGAGATAGATTTATTATAAGAAAATCCATAGAAGAAAATGAAAGTTTTAAAGATGAAATTAGTGAAATTAGTGAAATAAATCCTAGACTATTAATTAATGAAGAAATAAATGACTGATGAAAATAGTAATTTAGCATCCGATATACCAGAATTACAACATATAGAAGCAATGAACGATAGAGGATATGATAACACAAGATCATATGATTCTAATAACCCAAACATGGCATGGGGAAATAGACCAAGATGGAAATTAGAACCTACAGAATTAGGACAATCAAAAGATGATTTTAAATATTATAAGCCTAGAGGAAAAAGATTGCCAATAGAAAAACCAGTAATATTTGAAGATAATAAAGAATTTGAAAAAATATTAAATATAGGATATCATGATCCTCAAAATTTAGACTCAGTCCTTGACATATGGAAAAGCAAAATTATAAATGACTGCTTACAATTTAAAGAACAAATGGAAGTTGATGAATTATATCAATATTTAGAAACATTTTTAGGAGAAACTATGAAAGCAAATTGGGAAAGATATAAGGTAGAATATCCAGATGAAATTAGAGCATTAAAGACTTTTGGACCAAATCCATATAATTTTGTTAATAAAATACATATGTTAGCAACAGGAAAAGACCCTAATAGTGCTAGAATAGAACAACAAACAGAAGCCTTAGCACAGTTAGAAATATTAGTTTTAATAGAGTATAGATATGCAAAAAATTTTTTAAAAGAATATTATTATTTTGCAAGCATAAGCGGAAATTATTTTACCCAATCAGTAAAAGGTAAATTGTTTCAAAAGTTACCAGGACAGTTAGGGGAAGAGATAAGACAAAAATGGCACCCTATAAATGTTAATCCAGATAATGATAATACATGTATTAGAATACAACATATTATAAAATGTTTAAAAGAAAAATGTATAACTATACAAATCCAACAACAATTTCAAAGAGAACAATATAATTTTTGTAAAGATATTTGTGTCCCAGAAATATATGGAAAAGGAGGTAAGGACATTTATAGAAGAAAACAAAGTGTAAAAATTAGACCACAAAGAATACAATATAGACCTAGATATCAAAGAAGAAGTAGTTATAGTAATAGAAGGCCTCAGAAGAGATACTATCTTAGAAGATCAGATGCAAGAAGACCTTTCTTGAACAGAGATCATTATGCTAGGATGTATGATCCAGACAGAATCTATAAAAAGAAGTTAAGATGTTTTATATGTGACAGAGATGATTATTTAACATCAAAATGTCCAAGAAGGATAAATGAGGATACAAAAAGATCTTTAGTGGTACAAGACTCAAAATGCTGTTTGATAGATGTTGAAGATGATATAAGTGATACAGAATCAATATACAGTATTGTATCAATAGAAATATTTAATCCAAATCTTGAATATGAAAATGATGAAGAAGAAATACCAAGTGTAATTCAACAATATTTAAAAAACATGTGTATTAACAAATATATGTACAGAGGTTAATCATCGATGGAAAAATAGATCAGGATCACATGATATAGCATGCAAGAAATGTCAAGGATATCCTTGGATAACAGTAAGATATCAATGTGAAAAGTGCTTTGAAGAAAGATGTAAGAATTGTCTAGATAAGTCAGAAATTGTTCAGAAGACTGATGAGAAAATAGTGAAATTACAGGATAAAATAATTACTAGGAAAATTGAGATATTAGAAGATGAAATAACTATATTAAAAGCTCAATTACAGAATAAAGAAGATCAGAATCTAATGATATTGGAAGAACCAAGAATAGAATGGATGGAGATAATCAAAAATGGAGGAATAAAACCAGTAAAATCAACAAGAGGATCTTTAGGATATGATATATTTTCACCTATAGAAAAAATTATATTACCAAACGATATTACAATAATAGATGTTAAAGTAAGATATTCAATTTCAGAAAAATATGGGATAAAACTTGAAACAAGATCTAGCATGGCAGCTAGGGGAATAATGGTAGTAGGAGGAATATTAGACTCTGACTATGAAGATAATATACATGTAATAATAAGAAATTTTACTTAAGTAGCACATACTGTAAAAACAGGACAAAGAATAGCACAAGCCATAATATTTCCTAATTATGAACAAGGACCTCATATAAAAAGAGTAGGAGGATTTGGATCAACAGATGATAGACCCAGTAGTAGCAACCAAAATATAGAACATCATGTGTTAGCCACCATAGAAAAACCAGAAATAGAAACAATTGAAACATCTATATTTTGTCAGGTAAAAAATAATTTAAATAATTTATAAACACTTTGTAGAATAAAAATAAATAAAAAGATAGTCTATATAAAAGCTATAATAGATACAGGATGTACTAGTTCTATAATAAATTCAAAGTTTTTTGATCAAAATGATTTTGAAGAAGTTAAGAAGCCAACAATAGCAACATCAGTAGATGGAATAGAAACTAAATATAAATATAGATTAAACCAGCCTCTATAAGTTTTAAAGATGTATGTGACAAATATTCAATAGATTATCCACTTAATGATGTATACCTAAGGAAATGTCCTTGGGATATGTTATTAGGTTTAGGATTTATATTACCCCAATCAGGAGGATTATATGTTAACATAGTATTATAATATTTAAAAATATAACACAAACACCAACTTATCCACCATTTTCAAAACATAGAAATAATGAAAAAATATTTGAAGAATGTCCATGTGATGTACCAGGACAGTGTAAAATAAATAGAGAAGTTAAAAGTAATATTGAGACAACAACAAACCGAAAAAATGATAATAATTATGAAGAATTTGAAGATTTTGAAGAAATCAATATAAAACAAGATCTGACAGACTTTGAAGATGGAATAAATCCATCGACAATTTTATTAATTTTAGAAAACTCTAATAGTATTAAGAAAGCAATAGAAAGAACTACTCACTCATGCTTGACTATGAACATAACAATAATAAGGCTGCTTAACTAGATCTATTTCACAGAATCAAGAGGCACGACTGTAGGCTTTGATCTGAGAATAGAACAAGAAGCTGCTATAAAACAAATTACATAACCAAAAATAAATGAAAGAGGGCTTACAGGAATGATGTAGATAGAAAACCACTTCCTTATATTGCTTCTGAAAAATATTTTATCAAGAGATTGAACAACTCTTTACAAGGACTCCAAGAAAACAAAGAGACTTCTGAAAAAACTCCTCCCAAAAAACTCCCTTCCTTCTTCGTGACTAACTATATTTAAATAGTAAAGTATATACAAGAGGAAATTTTTTTTTTTTCAGATCCGTGAATCTGAATTACATTATTTGACAGGGACAATTGTCATAGAAAATATCTCCTCTATCAGTGGGAATTTATTTCTAAAAGTTAACAGTGGTGAGGATAACACTGTCGGTGGGAATCTGCTTTTTGAAACTCCGGTGAAGCTTCTGCTTTCTGTTTTTTGAAGACTTCTCCTTCTTTCTTCTTTTTCTTTCTTCGTCTTTTTTTTTTTAAAGATACTTTTTGAAAAGTTGTCTTTGAAAACGACATATCTTCTTTACGTATCTTTGGGCAAGTCTTCCTTGGATGCGCTGGAAGCTTCCGAATAAAGGTTCTTTGAAAATATCTGCTCCATTCTTGCTTTTGTAGACTCAGTTTTTGCTTTCATTCTTTCTGAAAAAACTTTCATATTCTTCTTTCTGCTTTAATGTTTCTTCCATCTTCTGGATTCGGTCAAGAAGATTTTCATAGGCTGGAGGTGTTGGTGTTGTTGCCATCACAACTTTATTCTTCTGGATAAGCTTCAGGGCTTTTTGTAATTCTTGGATTTCTTTTTCTTTCAAGGCTAGCTGATGGTAATATTGTTCTTTTTCTTTGGTGACCTGCAACTCTTCTTTAAGCTGGGACTCATTCTTCTGTAATTCTGCAATTCTGGAGTTTGTTGTATCACATTATTCACACTTAATTAATGCTTCTTTAAAACTTGTATCTCTGACCTTAGATACTGGGAATCTAAAGGCAGGTGCTTTATAGAAATTTGGACCCAGATTACGACGAGTGTAATCTAGTGCTTCTTCTAATCTATGGAATCCTTTAAACCAAGGATGCTTGGGATAATTCTTAAGTTGTATCACTTCTGTCCATCTATCATATACTCCCGGAGTATGTCCTTCAAGAAGAACATAATAGGGATAATTTTTTTTTCTTCTACCTTCTTTCATCTTGGCAAATTAATAACTGCAGCAATTAATACTGGTCATAAAATGCTCTCTTCTTTACTTGTTAGATGGATCTTTCAAAATTTTGTTATATGATACCCACAGATTATCTAAGATAACCTGCTCTTAGGTACCTATTTTATACATGTTTCTGAACCCAAAAGGTTCATCTATCGGCTTCAAATAGCTTCTTTCATACTAAATCCCATGTTCGGGGGCTTCTTTATATCCTCCTTTTATTTCAATATTGCCAAAGGCTTGTTGCATCATTTTTGCTGCCTTCCTTGTTGTATCAGGAGAGGGGCTCCTTTCTGGTGTTGGTGGTGGTGATCAAGGTTTTTTTGCATTTGTCTTGAGCCATCTTCTTTTTGTATCTTTTATAAGCTGTCTCTAAGCTTGGAAGCTTATCAAAATCTTCTTTTAAAATATCAAAATCTGGTTCTTGTCTTTTTGATTTCTGTTAGACATTTGAACAGATTAGTGGTTTGGATAAACATTCACGGGATAAATAATCTGCTATATAATTATCATTACATTAAATATTAACCATCTTCTTGTACTAACTCTTTTTTCATTAAGGGTTTTATAAAATTTTTACTATAGCTTCACAATCTGTTCTTAAAGTAAAACTTCTTAAAACTAAAAAGAAATCTAAAGCTTGTAATCCTGCTATTACCGCTTCTATCTCACAGTCAATTGGACTTAGATTTTTTCTTTTATGAACTCCAGAGGCATATCTACAAATTTGTTCTTCAAGTTCCATTCGTAATGTCTTTCAGTTGTCAAGGCTGTTTATTTTTTAGATTCTTCTTCCATAGCTATTTGGTGAAAGCCTTATTTTAAATCAACTTTTGAAAATATTTTAGCTTTTTATATAAATTGGATTAAGAAATTCTTTTGTGGTAAGTTATATGCATCATTTATTGTATTATCATTTAATCTTTTTTGTAATTTATTGCCATTCTACTTTTACCTCTTTTTTTCTCACTTTCTTTCATGACTATCATGGCTACTGATCTATGTGGGCTATTAGATTTTCTTATTAATTTTAATTCCAATAATTCTTTAATATGTAATTTAAACTGTTCTGAATCTATTGGGTGATATTTTGGTAATCCTGAATTTATTTTTAAATTTGTATTTATGATTTCTAACCTCATTGTAGGTTTATCTTTCTCCCAATGTCTTAAAGAATTTTTATCTTGGATTATTTTTATTTTTTTTCTATTTTTTCTAATCTTTCTACCGCTTTCTTAATACTATTAGAATTTTTTAAAACTTATAGAATTACTGATGGATTTATTCCATCATTAAAATCTGTTTGGTCTTGTTCTAGATTAATTTCTTCAGATTCTTTAAATTCTTCATAATTATTATCATCATTTTCTTGGGTTATTTTAATATTATTTTTTACTTCTCTAGTTATTTTACACTGTTCTGGTATATCACAGGGACATTCTTCAAATATTTTTTCATTATTTTTAGGTTTTGGATATGGTGGATAGATTGGTGTTTGTGTTATATTTTTGAATATTATAATACTATGTTTGTTAACATATAATGCTCCTGATTGTGCTAATATAAATCCTAATCCTAATAACATATCCCAAGGACATTTCCTTAGGTATACATTATTAAGTGGATAATCTGTTGAATATTTATCACATACATCTTTAAAACTTATAGAGGCTGGTTTTAATCTATATTTATATTCAGTTTCTATTCCATCTACTGATGTTGCTATTGTTGGCTTCTTAATTTCTTCAAAATCATTTTGGTAAAAAAACTTTGGATTTATTATAAAACTGGTACATCCTGTATCTATTATAGCTTTTACAAAGTGTTTGTAAATTATTTAAACTATTTTTTACATGACAGAATATAGATGTTGTAGAATTATTTGTTATTTTTCCTATCAGTCCTATACACATCATCAAATTATCTCCTTTAAATGAATCATATCCTTTTGTCATAACTTTTATCTTTATATATTTTGGTAATTCTTTAATTTTTAATTGAAAATCTGGCGCTACATAATATAATGATTTGTTATTTGATAAATCTATATGATTTGTTATTTGATAAATCTACTTCTGTCATAGCTATTAGAGCTTGTTTTAATTGGGTTTTAGTATCCCATCTCTCATCTATTAAACAGATTAAAACTTTTGTTCCTACTTTCTTTCTAGCAAAGCCTTTAATTCCTATTATAAATAATCCTAAATGAAAATATCTTTTGTTTGCTAATAAAAGTTGTCTAATTGAATCCTGACTGATTACATCTATGGTTTCTACTTCTTCATTTGCAACTGATAGAGTAACTTCTTGGTATCCTGAAAATAAACTAGTGTCTCGTAAAAATCTATTATGTGCATATGACTGTCGTGGATCTATCATACGGGCTTGTTGTGTACTAAATCTAGTAATATCTGATTCAACATCTACTATTTCTTCTAATCTTATATCTTCATTATTACTACTACTTCCACTTCCACTTCCTCTTAATATTCTTCTTATCATGCTATCATCAGTTGTATTTTGGGGCCTTGTATTATTTTGTTGTAATGTTCTGCTTTTTCCCGAAAATGGTCTAAACCTATTCATTTTAATTTATATGGTTTTGTTGAAGTTTTTTCTTCTAAAATTTTCTCTACTGGTATAAAACTTCCATTGCAAGTCTTTTTTATAATTTTAATATTATCTTCAGATGTGGATATTTTTAAACTACTCAGTTTTTGTCCTATATCATCTAGTTCTCTAGCAACTTCATTATTCTTGTTTATTATTTCTAATTTCTTTAATATTTTAATTAATCCTATTATAATTAAATTATTTTGTGCTATTAGAATCTGGTCATGAGATGCAGGTGGTTTGTATTTGGATAATCCTAGGTTTTCTATGGATAATCCTAACGAATAGTCTTCTAATAAGCTTCTTAATTCTGTGAGTTCTGGTTCTAAATTCATTAAAAACTTTAAGTTTTTTATTCTTCTTCTTTCGTTTAGTATAATCTCAATAATTTTAAATTCATTAAAAACTTTAAGTTTTTTATTCTTCTTCGTTCGCTTAGTATAATCTCAATAATTTTATGTACTATAGAAATTTAATTAAATCTTCAATATTCTTAATTCTTATATCGAACTGATTAGTTATTTCTAAGAATTTTTGTTCTATTTTTGTAGATAGTCTTAATAATTCTAATATAATTATTTTATCTGATTCAGTTTCTTACTTAGTTTGTTTTAATAATAAAGTAATACTTTGATTAATATAATCTAAATTTTGTTGTATCTTATTTATCTCTGTTCTTATCTTAAGAATTTCTGACTGTAAATAATCTATTCGATCCAGTTTGTGAAACTTCTTGGTAAAGCTAATAAGGGATAATAATTTTTATGTTAACTTTTTCAATGGTTATATCTCAAAATGTGGTTACTATATTTATCAAGTAATTCTTCTGGAGTTAAATCAATTTTTTGTAAAATAATTCTTTTAACTTCTTCTGGAAGATCTTTTAATTCTTCTGCAGATTCTAATATGGAACTGCAATAATCTTTATATTCTACAGAAACTATAACAGATAAAGAATTTATGTCTAAATATTCTATTCTGAAATAATCATAATGTTAAATTCTATTATATTCACTGGTAAGATATTCTATAAAACTGAAATAATTTAAATAAACTGAAAACATATATATTCTTGATAATCTACTAAAAAATTTTTTTTTTTTTTAAACAGAATTATTATAAGATAAAACCAAGCTCTGATACCATAGTTTAAGTCCGGAGACTGCCGGTTCAGATGAGCAGCACAAAAGGATATGTAGGGGAAGAGAGCACAGCAAAAAAGAAGAATAGAAGGATATAAAGGATACTTTGTTAAGGGTTTTTTGACAGTGAAAGAAAAAAACTTTTTTTTTTTTTTTAACTGTAATTTAAGCTTGTATAAGACGCCATGCCTATACAACTCACATCCTTATACTGGGGTTCAACCGGTGAAACACGCACAGTAATTTAGGCCCAGTTCTTTTGGAATGCTAACTCAAACAGTCTTTTTAATTTAAGAGAATACTTAGCCAGGAACTACAAGTCTTCTAGTTCATGTAGGTCACCATGCCAACATGATTCATACCCTCACATAGGGGTTCTGCTCTCAGGGACTTAAACGGCCACCTTGCCTGAACGTCCAGAGCGTAAAAACCTATTCTTTTGGAATATTACTAGGGAGACATGTATGTATCTAAGGCTAATTAGTTTGAATGATAAAAAGTACCAATCTAGATCTAGAGCTTTAGACTACTCTCTGGTTATATATCAGTCCACTACTCCTGATATAATGCAGAGTTCAAGTGTCCTAATCACTCCCTAAGAAAGATCTTCGATCTTGACCTTTTCTCAGTCATTGCGGAATAATTGTTAAGAATTTACAAAAACAAATTAAAATTTTCTGTCAAAAAAGTCTTACATCATATCCTTTAATCCTTCTTAAGAGACTACTCACACATATTGAAAAAATTAAGTAAGGTAAATGAAATTTAACAAAACAAAAAAGAATTCAGCTTTACTAAATCTATCGGACAGTATCAAGAGGCGCTACTGTAGGCTTTGTTTTGAAGATAGAAGAAGAAGCTGACGAGATAAAAAAACTTACAGGTATGATGATAACTATTGAAATCTGCTTTATTGGTCTTTTGACTATAATATACAAGAACTGAAAATTTTTCTTCTCTTCACCTCCTCCCTTCCTTTTAGAAGGATTAGTCTATATATAGAGGAAAGATATATACAAGATTTAAAAATTTTTACAAGTCCGGAAAGCCGGATAGATTTTTCTAAGGCTGACTGTTTCTTTTTCAAAGTTAACTGGCCCACTTCTTTTGGACATTCCACAAGTGTCGGCCAAGACACTCTGTTTTTCCAAAAAAAGTCTTGTATTTTCTGTCGGCAGGCTTCTATTGGTAGACATTGCTTTTTGAAAATATCTCTCTTTTCTTCTTTTCTTCTGTCGGCAGGCTTCTATTGGTAGACATTGCTTTTGAAAATATCCCTCTTTTCTTCTTTTTTATCAGTCTTCATATCTTGAATAGTGATGTAGATCTTTTTCCATGGATGAGCTATTTGTCTTCTGGTAAGTCTGATGTAGATGCACTGGAAGCTTCTGAATAAAGACTTTTTGAAAATATATTTTCAATTTTTGATTTTATATTCTCAGATCTCATTTTTTCTGTAAGAATTTTTTCATAATCCTCTTTCTTCTTAATTGATTCTTCCATCTTCTGAATTCTATCGAGAAGGTTCTCATATGCTGGTGGTGTTGGAGTCCTTGTTGTATCAACTCTGGAATGCTGAAGAAGTCGAATAGCTTCTTTTAATTCATCTTCTTTTATCTTGGAGGATAATTGATGATAATATTTCTGTTCAGACTCCTTAATAATCTGTAATTCTGATTTAAGTTGAGATTCATTCTTTTGTATCTCTGCAATTTTTGAACTTGTTGTATCGCATTGTTCACATTTGATCAATGCTTCTTTAAAACTTGTTGAATCTCTGACCTTAGATACTGGGAACCTAAGGGCCGGTGTTATAAAGAAATTAGGTCCTAGATTACGACGAGCATAATCCAGTGCTTCTTCTAATTTATGAAATCCCTTGAACCAAGGGTGCTTGGGATAATTTTTGAGTTGTTGTAAAACTTCAGTCCATCTATCATATACTCCAGGATTATGTCCTTCAATTAGAACATAATATGGATAATTTTCTTTCCGGGCTTCTTTTATCTTGGCAAATTGATAACTACAGCAATTGATGCTGGTCATAAAATGCTCTCTTCTTTGCTTATTGTATGGGTCTTTCAAGATCTTATTATAAGACACCCACAGATTATCAAGAATAATCTGTTCTTCAGTGCCAACTTTGTATATGCTTCTGAACCCAAAAGGTTCATCTATTGGTTTTAGATAACTTCTTCCATACTGAATCCCATTATCTGGGGCTTCTTTAAATCTTCCTTTGATTCCAATATTGCCAAAGGCTTGTTGTAGCATTTCTGCTGTTTTTCTTGTTATATCAGGAGAGGGACTCCTTGCTGGTGTCACAAGTGGTGACCAAGGCTTTTTGCCTTTATCTTGAGACATCTGCTGTTTATATTTCTTATATGCTGTTGCTAAACTTGGAAGTTGATCAAAATCTTCTTCTAACTTATCAAAATCTGGTTCGGATCTTTTTTATTTCTGTAAAATATCAAAATCAGATTAGTGGCTTAGGTAAACATTCACGGGATAAATAATCTGCTATATAATTATTATTTCCTTTTATATGTTCGATTTTAATTTTATATCCTTTACCTAAAATTAATTCTCTAAAAATTAACCATCTTCTTGTACTTACTTTTTTCTCATTAAGAGTTTTATAAAATTTTACTATGGCTTCACAATCTGTTCTAAGAGTAAAACTTCTGCTTGTAATTCTGCTATTACAGCTTCTATTTCACAGTCAATTGGACTTAGATTCTTCCTTTTATGAATACCAGAAGCATATCTACAGATTTGTTCTACAGTCAATTGGACTTTGGTTTATGATACGTGGATTTCAATGTTCCGTAAGTGATCAAATGCATAAAATTTGGGTTCCAACTTATGTGCTCAATTAGATTGTTTGCTATTGTTAATCTTTTTTAGCACATCAAATGCATCTCTATCATATGTTTGTATAGTTGTAATTAGTGTTTGTTTTTGTGTTGTTTTGTTGATGCAGCTTCGTTAGGAGGGTCTTGGGATATGTTGTATTGGGATGAGCGGCTTTGTGGTTCGTTGGTTATTCCTTATTCTCGCTTATGCATTGTTGAATTTGCTTAGCTATTCTTGTTTATGATTGGAGTATTATATTAGTAAGGAGCTTGATGGAAGGCGGTTTCATTTATATTTTTGATTGGATTTATCTAATTTGTATTATTTCCTGGTTTAGCAAGCTGATGTTGATCCTTGAAATTCCCATTGTTCAGGAACCGTTTGGAATTGAATGAAAATGTTGAGAGGGTGGGTGTATATGACATACAAAGTTTGCGTAAAGAATCATTCCATTGAAACTTCTCTCCAACTGATATGTGAATCCGTTGTTAATGTCCTAGTTTGTTTCAGAGATTTTGATGTATATGAGGCTTTATTATTTGGTTTATGATACACAGATACATCATGAACTGCAGAGAGATGGAACTTAAAAAGCTAGCTTTATGAATAAATGGATTCCTCTTAGCGACATGCATCATGATGTGAATTGGGAATGAAACTTTTGGAGTTGGGTTCAAGAATAAAGAGTAGGGGGGAGTTGGGTTCAAGAATAAAGAGTAGGGGGTATCTCTTTACGACATACTGATTAGACTTATTCTAATTGATGATTATGGTTATATTTCACATTGGTGGTGGTTGAACAATGCAAATTCCTTTCCAGGTTTTGTAAGGAATCCCGAATTTCTGTTGGTGTTTTATTATACAATAAACGATTGTTCCTGTGCCATGGGCTTGCTGGTTGGAGCGTCGTGCCTGGGGGTTTAAATCTTTATTTGATTTATTAATCTCTTTTTTGATGATCTTAGAAATTAGTTTTCAGATTGCTTTATAACTTGGCACAATGGCACTAGTTCCATTTGTAAGTGTTTTTTTTATGTGTTGTTGCAGCGTAGGTGGGAGGACTTTATGAGGAGCTTAGGATATGTGGTTTTGGGTTGAGCGGTTATATGGTCCCTTGCCCTGTCACTTGTGTTAGTCGTTGCTTGTACTTTGTTGATTTTGTTTAGCTGTTTGAGTTCATGACGGCAGCTGATATTAGTCTTGATTAATATTGGTTTGCAGGATGTGGTTCAAAATATTTGATGGATGGTTGTTTGTAAGAGATCAGAGGGGGTTTCATTAAACATGATCTGATTGATATTTGATTTGAAGATGTATGCTTTGATAATAATGATACATGGTTGATATTATCTTTCCTGAGATTGATACACAGCGTACAAAGGATATGAAGTATGTCTTTGGGGGTGGAGGTTTTAATGCTCGGATGAGAATGCAGATTTATTGTTGCTTGTTTAAAGAGATTGATGAAAGGGGGTTTCATTTATATCTTCGATTGAATTTTTTTGTCGGCTTTATTTTATTTCCTGATTTAGTGGTGTTTAAGTAGACTTTTAATCCTTGAATTTCCAGTTCAGAAGGAACCGTTTGGAATTGAATGCAAGGGTTAAAGGGTGGGTTTGTATGAGCTGCGAAGTTTGGGTAAAGAATCATTACATTATGCTATTCCCTTACAATTATTATGTGAATCCATTGTTATTGCCTTGGTTTTTTTTCAGGGTTTTGATGGATGAGGGGATTGATTATTTGGTCGATCATACACAGATACATCGTGAAGGGCAGCGAGATCGAACTTATGAACTAGTTTATGAAGAAAGGGGGTCCTCTTAACATCCTAAAATTATGTCTGATTGGGCTTATTCTAATAAATTTTGACTTTGGTTTTTCTTGACAATTTCTTTTCTTGAACAACGCAAATTCTGTTTCAGCTTTGGTTGGGAATCTTGAAAAGCTATAGTTGGTGGTTTGTTGTACAATAAAGGAGTGTTCCTGTTCCTTGGGCTCGCGGGCTACAATCAAGAGCTCTGGCTAGATGTCTTGGTAGTTCGTGGCTTGCAGCCAAGGTATTTGGTTGCTGAACGGAATCTCGAACATCTAGTGCTTGCGGTTTGTGTTAGAAGGGGGTTTATTAATGTCTTAATTTTATTGTCTCTGGTTTTTAGTTCTTATAAATGGTTACTTATTTCAATTTCATACACAGGGTTTTGATTGTTTAATGCTTAGCTGGTTAGGTTGAGTTTCTGATACTCGGTTTACAAAAAGGTGGCTGATTGCAAGTTAGAAGATCGTCAGGGCAGGGTGTTTCATTTATAATTTGATCTTTGAAATCTGTTTTGAAATTTTTTTTCCGTCATTTTATTAATGCTATTTAAATCATTGTTAAGTCGTTGAATTTTTTCATTCTCCAGGTACTATTATAATCCTAACAAAGGTTATGTGGGGATATGAGTTGCAAGCCTTGGGCATTCCTTTTCCATGCGACCATCCTCTTCACTTATCTCAGAATCTTTTTATCTTTTATTGAAGTTTGTTGCATAACATCAAGCTTAATTCTTTGGTTTATGATACACATGGATTTTAATATTCTATACTGTTCAAATGCATAAAAATTGGGTTCCAGCTTATGTGCTCAATTAGATTGCTTGTTATTGTTAATCTTTTTTTAGCACATTAAAGTCATCTTTGTTATATGTTTGGATAGTTGTAATCGGTGTTTAATAAATACCGCTTATTTTGAACTGGTAACTTCTTGCTCTTTAACTAGGCACAATGGCTCCAATTTTCATGATAAGTTATTTTTATTATTATTATTATTATTATTATTATTATTATTATTATGCGGCATAATTTGGAGAGCTATAGGAGGGTCTTGGGATATGTTGTATTGGGTTGAGCGGCTCTGTGGTCCCTTGGTTATTTCTTATTCTCGCGTATGCTTTGTTGGTTGTACTTTGTTGTTATGGGAGCATTATATTAGTTTTCATTAATAGTGGTATCAATCTTTTGGGAGTTGGTTTGCAGGATGTGATTCACGATATTTGATGCATGGTTGTTTGGAAGAGCTAGATCAGATGGGGTTTCAATAAACATAGTGATTGGATTGATATTTGATTTATTTGCACTATGTTATGATTGAAATTGATACGCAGTATTCAAAAGATATGAAGCATGGCTGTGGGGGATGTTCGAATGGGAATGCAGATTGGCTGTTTGTGAGGGAAGGGGGTTTCATTTATATTTTTGATTGGATTTATCTTATTTTATTTCTTGGTTTAGCAAGCTGACATTGATCTTTGAAATTCCCATTCTTTAGGAACCGTTTGGAATTGAATGAAAGGTTAAGAGGGTGGGTGTATATGAGACGCAAAGTCTGGGTAAAGAATCATTCCATTAGGAACTTCTCTCCAATTAATATGTGAATCTGTTATTGTCCTAGTTTGTTTAAGAGGTTTTGATGGATAAGGGGCTTGATTATTTGGTTTATAATACACAATGCATCATGAATTGCAGAGAGATGGATCTTATGAAGCTAGCTTTATGAATAATGGGGTTCCTCTTAATGACATGCAGCATCATGTGCATTGGGATTGAAACTCATGGAGTTAGGTTCAAGAATAAAGAGTAAGGGGGTTCCTCTTGACGGCATCTTGACGGCATACCAATTGGACTTATTTTAATGTGATTGTGGTTATACTTCACATTGGTGGTGGTTGATCGATTGCAAATTCCTTTCCAGGTTCTGTAGGGAATCCCGAATATCTGTTGGTGTTTTATTGTACAATAAAGGATTGTTCCTGTGCCGTGGGCTCCCGGGTTGGAGCGTCATGCAAGGGGATTTAAATCTTTATTTGATTTATTAGCCTCTTTTTTGATGATCTTAGAAATTAGTTTTCGGATTGCTTTAAAACTTGGCACAATGGCACTAGTTCCCTTTGTAAGCTTTTTGTTATGTGTTGTTGCAGCGTAGGTGGGAGGACTTTAGGAGGGGCTTTGGATATGTGGTTTTGGGTTGAGCGGTTCTATGGTCCCTTGGTTATTCCCTGTCACTTGTGTTATTCCTTGTACTTTGTCGAGTTGTTTGAGTTTATGATGGCAGCTGATATTAGTTTTGATTAATCTTGGTTTAATTTGTTGGAGTTGGTTTGCAGGATGTGATTCAAAATATTTGATGGATGTTTGTAAGAGATTAGAGGGTTTCATTAAACATAATGATTTGATTGATACTTGATTTGATGATGTATGCTTTGATAATAATGTTACATGGTTAATATTTTATTGTCAGAAATTGATATGCAGTGTGCAAAGGATACGAAGCATCTCTTTGGGGGGTGGAGGTTTCAATGCCCGGATGGGAATGCTGTTAAAGAGATTGATGAAAGGGGGTTTCATATATATTTTCGACTGTATTTCACCTTTATTTTATTTCCTGGTTTAGTGGTGTTTTAGTAGACCTTTAATCCCTTGGATTTATCTGCTTTATTCATTTATATTTTTTTAAGATTTATCTTTATTTTATTTACTGAAGAATGTTGAAATGGGGAATTGTGGAATTCAAGAATCTAATAAAGACTTGAAGACCATTAAACTGAGATGCAGTGAATGGGTAAAATGTCGCTGAAGGACCTTTCATTTCTACTATTATGTGAATTTATTGTTAAATGTCGTAGTTTCTAATAGAGTTTTGTTGGGCAAGATGCTTGATTATTTGTGATGCACATAGTTTCTTATAGAGTTTTGTTGGGTGAGGCTTGATTATTTTTGATACGCATATACATCACAAGGTGTATGGGGTCTCGAGACTTTGAACTACCTCTGGTTGGACTTATTATATTAGATTTTGAGATCAATATTTTTTCTTCACCTCCATCGTTGAATAGTGCACCTTAGTTTATAGTTTGGGATCTGGCACATGAAACTTGTTTTGTGGTTATGTTGGCAATTATATTGGCGTTGGGAATCTTCTTGAGGGCATCAAATTTATCTCTGATATTACCGTTAGTTTTGGGAAGCTGACCGTAAGTTCCAACTTCAACTTCAATTTTGGACGAAGTTGACACTTTAAATGGTAGTTGCTGCTAGGCAAACAAAACCTGTCAATTCTTCCTCTTAATCGCAACTGTCCTTTCTATTGAGTACTTACTGTTCTATGATGATTCTCTTATGTTATTTGCTGGGTTAATGGTCTTCAAGTCAAATGTTTAATCCTTGAATTCCACTTTCAGGAACGGTAGATAGGGAATTGAATGAAAAAGCGTAGTGTGTGAGATCGTGGGTGTATATGAGTTGCAAAGAGGGGTAGAAACTATTCATTCGACTTACCAACTGATACACAGATGCATCATAACGAGCATAGGGATTGAACACATCAAACCAGATTCATCAGTAAAGGGTTTAATCAAATGAGACTTTATTTAATTGTGTAAATTTTTTTTTTTTTTGAAATGTTGAACATATATTGTTGGCGTTTTGTGGTATAGTAATGTAGTGTTACCGAATAATTTGCCTCTTATTGGCCCGAGTTTTATTTGTATTTATATTTGTTTTATAATAAATCTTTATTTTGTGTTTTTAAGTGTGTTATTTATTTTAAGATTATACAATGGCTTTGCTAATTATGCATCAGAAATGGCATTTCATCTTACACGCGCTTGCAACATTGTGCAGTAGAACTGGGGGTGTGGTGTTGAGAGGTGTTTGTGGTTTTGAGAGGTGATGTCTCTTAAGAGTATGATTATATTGTAGCAGTATCATTAACTACAAATCAGCCATTGCAAGGATTCTAGTTTCCTATAGCAGACTTCATGTGGCAATGTGAAAATGTGCAACATTTTGGAGTTTGTTTGTTGTAGGATTGAAGATCAAGTAGTTATTTTCATGAGGCCACTCAAAAGTTTGAACCCTTCCTATCTGATGTAGCGAGGAACAGATTGGACTGTCGTAGCAAGCTTGGCAGTGAAATAGTACGACAAACAAGAAGGGTAAATAGTTGTAAATTCTGACATCACCATAGCCCACTTCGTTCTTGTGCTCTGCTCGTGGCGCTCGTAGTTCTAGTAACGTATAACTGATTGGGAATGACATGGGCATGCTCTCCTCTATCAACGTATGGTTGTCCTCTAATTTCTCAATGAAAACTGCAGGAACTGTAAGTTATATCTTGGTCATTAAGAGTGATTGCAAGCATTGGATGTTCTTTTGAAACATTGTGTCACTGTCTTCCGAGTCCTTGAGGATGTTGAGCTATGAATAGGCTTCCTTATGCGGTAATAGGAAGCTTGATGATGTATGAGATGTTGTATACCACACCGGACATTTGTCATGTCGGTAGGGTGAGTTGTTACTGGTTAAACCCTGGATAGAACATTAGGTTGTTGTCAAGTGCGTCATAAAATACTTGGAACTAGTTTATGGTATGTTTATAGTAAGTGGACAGGTAGTTATATGGAAAAATAGAAAGCTCAAATCAACGGTAGACTCCATAATAGAAGCATAGTACTAAGGCAACTTATGAAACAACCAAAGAGGAGGTGTGATTGAAGGAGTTCTTAATTGATCTTAATGTAATATCTGAGCTAGTGTAACACTCTATAAAGTTATATTGTGATAACAAAGGAGTCATAGCTCAAGCAAATGAGTGTACATCAAAAGATATATCTCATTAGAAAAATCATATGCTAATGTTGACACTACAAAAAATTAGCATAGCAGATCCCTTAAGGAAGGACTTACACCTATTATTATATTTAATAAATATGTTTGAGAACATGGTGTCAGAATGATGGGGCATTGGCTTTGAAGTATGAGTGGGAGATTGTTTGGTATAAATTCATTTAGCAAATCCATTTTAATAAAGATTGTTGGCTTATCCATTTGTATAGTTATACATTACTCTTTTAAACATTATATAATATGTTGGCCGGAGGCTGCCGGTTCAGATCCGTGGGTAGCACAGAAGGATATGTGCTAGACAGAGGGGGCACAGTACGAAAGCAAGAGGAATAGAAGGATATCAGGATATTTTTGTAATGTTTTGACAGGAAAGAAAAGAGAAAAATTACAGGATCTAGATATGCTAAAATCCAGGAAAATAGTGATCTCCTGGTTCTGTATAGCATTCAAGACGAGAAAGGTGTAATACCTTACTCTGATCCTGTCTTCTTTTTTTTTTTTTTTTTTTTTTTTAACTTTAATCTAAGCTTGTATAAGACGCCATGCTCATACAACTCACATCCTCACACTGGGGATCAACCGGTGATACACGCACAGTATATAGGCCCAGTTCTTTTGGAATGCTAACCCAGACAGTCATTTTAGGTTTTAAAGAATACTTAACCAGGAACTGCAAGTCTTCTAGTTCATGTGGGACGTCATGCCAACATGATTCATACCCTCACACAGGGGTTTTGCTCCCAGGGACTAAACGGTCACCTTGCCTCAACGTCCAGAGCATAAAGACCTATTCTTTTGGAATATTACTAAAGAGACAAGCAGTATGAATCTAAGGCTACATAGTCTGGTTGATAGAGAGTACCGATCTGGATCTAGAGCTTTAGACTACTCTCTGGTTATATATCAGTCCACTACTCCTGATATAATGCAGAGTTCAAGTATCGTAATCGCTCCCTAAGAAAGATCTTCGATCTTAACCTTCTCTCAGTCATTTCGGAATAAATGGGAAGAATTTACAAAATAAAATAAAAATTCCTGTCAAAACCTTTACATCGTATCCTTTTAATCCTTCTAAAGAAACTACTCACACATAAATAAATTAAAGAAAGAAAAATAAGAAAACAGCTTAACCAAATCTAGCAGCCAGAATCAAGAGGCTCGTCTGTAGGCTTTAGCCTGGTGCTAGAAGAAGAAGCTGATATATCTTGAAAGAAAAGAAACTTACAGGAATGATGATCTTCTTTTATTGATATGAGGGCTAGTAACTATTACAGACTAGAAGATTTTCTGAAAAAAAAACTGAAAGGAAAAACTGAGCTCCCCGATCTTGGAGAGACTCCCTCTATTTATAAAAGAAAAGTATATACAATATTTGAAACTTTTTTCAAATCCGGAAGTCCGGATAAGTCTTCTGCTGATATTTTTCTAAAGTTGATCTTCTTTTTCAAACTTGGATGGCCCACCTCTTTTGGACATTCCACAAGTGTCGGCCGAACACTTTGTTTTTCCAAAAAAGTCTTCTATTATGTCGGCAGAAACGTCCTTTTTGCTGTAGAGAGTATCTCTGGGTTCTTATCTTCTTCCACTGAGATTATCTTCTTCCACTGTGATTTATTTATCTTTTGGTAGGTCTTCTGTAGAGGCACTAGAAGATTCTGGATAGAAATTTTTTGAAAATATATTTTCAATTTTTGATTTTATATTTTCTGAACTTGTTTTTGCCATGAGAATCTTCTCATATTCTTCTTTCTTCTTGATTGATTCTTCCATCTTCTGAAACCTGTCAAGGAGGTTTTCATATGCTGGAGGAGTTGGGATGCTTGTTGTATCAAATCTTGAATGCTGAAGAAGTCGTAGGGCTTCTTTTAATTCATCAACTTCTTTTATCTTTGAGGCCAATTGATGATAATATTTCTGTTCAGATTCTTTGACAACCTGTAATTCTGATTTAAGCTGAGACTCATTCTTTTGTATCTCGGCAATTCTTGAGCTTGTTGTATCGCATTGTTCACATTTGATCAATGCTTCTTTGAAACTTGTTGAATCCCTGACCTTAGATACTGGAAATCTAAGAGCCGGTGTTATAAAGAAATTAGGTCCTAGATTACGCCTAGCATAATCCAGTGCTTCTTCTAATTTATGGAATCCCTTAAACCATTGGTGTTTGGGATAATTTTTGAGTTGTAAAACTTCTGTCCATCTGTCATATACTCCAGGATTATGTCCTTCAATAAGAACATAATATGGATAATTTTCTTTTCTTGCTTCTTTTATCTTAGCAAATTGATAACTGCAGCAATTAATGCTGGTCATGAAATGCTCTCTTCTTTGCTTATTATATGGATCTTTCAAGATCTTATTATAAGACACCCACAGATTATCAAGAATTATCTGTTCTTCGGTGCCAACTTTATACATACTTCTGAACCCAAAAGGTTCATCTATCGGCTTTAAGTAACTTCTTCCATACTGAATCCGATTATCTGGGGCTTCTTTAAATCTTCCTTTTATTCCAATATTGCCAAAGGCTTGTTGCAGCATTTCTGCTGTCTTTCTTGTTGTATCAGGAGAGGGACTCCTTTCTGGTGTCACAGGTGGTGACCAAGGCTTCTTGCCTTTATCTTGAGCCATCTGCTTTTTATATTTCTTATATACTGATGATATACTTGGGGGCTGTTCAAAATCTTCTTTTGAGTTTTCAAAATCAGGAGAGAAACTCCTTTCTGGTTCAAATCTTTTTGACTTCTAAAAGTTATCAAAATCAAGTTAGTATCTTAGGTAAACATTCTCGGGATAAATAATCTGCAATATAATTATCATTGCCTTTTATATGTTCAATTTTAATTTTATATCCTTTTCCTAATATTAATTCTCTAAAAATTAACCATCTTCTTGTACTTACTCTTTTCTCATTAAGGGTTTTATAAAATTTAACTATAGCTTCACAGTCTGTTCTTAAGGTAAAGCTTCGTAATATTATAAAGAAATCAAAGGCTTGTAATCCTGCTATTGCTGCTTCTATTTCACAGTCAATTGGACTTAAATTTTTTCTCTTATGTATACCAGAGGCATATCTACAGATTTGTTCTTCTATTTTATCACTATATTCAGTGGGTTTTGTTTTTAAAACTGCTCCCCATCCTTCTATTGATCCATCGGTTTCAATGATTTTATATTCTGAGTCATATGGATATCTAAGTGGTGGAATAGTTTGTACAATATTTTTTATTTTTTCTACTAATATTTTATCTTGTGAATTAAATTTCTTTTCTCCTTTAGGATTTGTTTTAGAATATAAGGGTCCTATTATTTTTCCTAAGTTTGGTATAAAATCTCTTGCTTGATTTACTAAACCTATAAAGCTTTTTATTTCTTTTGTAGTTTTTAATTCTGAGGGAAATTCTAAGATTTTTGTAGCTATATGAGGTTGGAGTTTTATCTGTCCTAGTCCTAAGAACTTTATTTCTTTTTTGCCTATTTCTATCTTTTTCTTGGATACTACTAGTCCATGTTTATAAAATTCTGAAAATATTTTATGAAGATGTGCTATATGTTCAGGTTCGGTTTTAGAAAATACTAATATATCATCTATATAGACTATACAAAATTCTCTATAAGGTAAGAAGATATCATCCATTCTTCTTTGAAAAACTGCAGGTGCATTTTTTAATCCAAAAGGCATTACATTCCATTCATAATGTCCTTCTGTTGTTGTAAAGGCCGTCCATGGTTTTGATTCTTCTTTCATGGCTATTTGATGAAATCCTGATTTTAAATCAAATTTTGAGAATATTTTGGCTTTTTGTATAAACTGGATAAGAAAATTCTTTTGGGGTAAATTATATGCATCATCTATTGTATTGTCATTTAATCGTTTATAATTTATTACCATTCGGCTTTTTCCTCTTCTTTTCTCACTTTCTTTCATAACTATCATGGCTGCAGATCTGTGAGGACTATTAGACTTTCTTATTAAATTTAATTCAGTTAATTCTTTAATATGGAGTTTAAATTGTTCTGAGTCTATAGGATGGTATTTTGGTACTCCTGAATTTATTTTTAAATCTTGGTTTATAATTTCTAATTTCATAGTAGGTTTGTCTTTTTCCCAATGCCTTAAAGGATTTTTATCTTGAATAATTTCTATTTGTTCTAGTCTTTCTATAGTCTTCTTAATACTGTTAGAATTTTCTAAAATAGCTAGAATTAATGATGGATTTATTCCATCTTCAAAACTTGTTATGTCGTATTCTGAAATTAGTTCTTCAAAGTCTTCCAAGTCTTCCATAGTGTTCTCTTATAGAGTTAACTCAATATTACTAATTTCTTTGTTTATTTTACACTGTCCAGGTATATCACAAGGACATTCTTTAAATATTTTTTCATTATTCTATTTGATCTTTGGGTAAGGTGGATAGGTTGGTGTTTGTGTTATATTTTTGAATATTATAATACTATGTTTATTAACATATAATCCTCCTGATTGTGCTAATATAAATCCTAATCCTAATAACATATCCCAAGGGCATTTCCTTAAGTATACATTATTGAGAGGATAGTCTATTGAATATTTATCACAGACATCTTTAAAACTTATAGATGCAGGTTTCAATTTATATTTATATTCAGTTTCTATTCCATCAACTGATGTTGCTATTGTTGGATTTTTTGTTTCTTCGTAATCATTTTTATCAAAGAATTTTGGATTTACTATAGAACTAGTACATCCTGTGTCAATTATAGCTTTTAAATATACTATTTTCTTATTTATTTTTATCCTGCAAAGTGTTTGTAAATTGTTTAAACTATTTTTTACTTGACAGAATATAGCTGTTTCTTTGTTAATATCTGATTGTTCAATAGTAGCTAATGTATAGTTTTCTATAACTTGGTTACTAGTACTGGGTCTATCTGTTGATCCAAATCCTCCTATTCTTTTTATATCAGGTCCTTGTCCATAATTTGGTAATATGATAGCCTGAGCTATTTTTTGTCCTGGTTTTATGGTTTGGGCTATTTGAGTAAAGTTTCTTATTATTACATGGATATTATCTTCATAGTCAGAATCTAAGATTCCTCCTAATACCATTAATCCTCTTGATGCCATACTAGATCTTGTTTCTAATTTTATTCCATATCTTTCTGAAATAGAGTATCTAACTTGGACATCTATTATAGTAATCTCATTGGGTATCAGTACTATTTCTATAGGTGAAAAAATATCATATCCTAAAGATCCTTTTGTAGATTTTACTGGTTTTATTCCTCCATTCTCAACTATTTCCATCCATTCAATTTTTGGTTCTTCATATATCATTGGACTAAGCTATTCTTTACTTTGTAACTGAGCCTTCAATATAGTTATTTCATCTTCTAAAATTTCGACTTTCTTTGTAACTATCTTATCTTGTAATTTTACTATTTTGTCATCAATCTTTGGAATAATTTCTTATTTATCTAAACAATTTCTACATCTTTCTTCAAAACATTTTTCACATTGATATCTCAATGTTATCCATGGATATCCTTGACATTTCTTACATGCTCTATCATGTGATCCTGATCCATTTTTTCATCTATGATTATCCTCTAAACATGTATTTGTCACTACACATATATTTTCTTCTAAATATTGCTGCATTACGCTTGGTATTTATTCTTCATCATCTTTATCTTCAAGATTTGGATTATATATCTCTATGGATACAATGCTGTATATCGATTCTGTATCACTTAAATCATCTTCAACATCTATTAAACAGCATTTTGAATCTTGTACAACTAGAGATCTTTTTGTATCTTCATTTATCCTTCTTGGACATTTTGATGCTAAATGATCATCTCTATCACATATAAAGCATCTTAGCTTTCTTTTATAAATTCTATCTGGATCATACATCCTAGCATGATGGTCTTTATTTAAAAATGGTCTTCTTGCATCAGATCGTCTAAGATAATATCTTTTCTGAGGTCTTCTATAATTATAGCTATTTCTTCTTTGATATCGAGGTCTGTATTGTGTCTTTTGTAGTTTAGTTTTTGTATTCTGTCTCCTTCTATAAATATCTTTACAAAAATTATATTGTTCTTTTTGGAATTGTTGTTGAATTTGTATAGTTATACATTTTTCTTTTAGGCATTTTATAATATGTTGTATTCTAATACCAATATTATCATTTTCCGGGGTATCATTTATAGGATGCCATTTTTGTCTTATTTCTTCTCCTAATTGTCCAGGTAATTTTTGAAATAATTTATCTTTTACTGATTGGGTAAAATAATTACCACTTATACTTGCGAAATAATAGTATTCTTTTAGAAAACTTTATGCATATCTATAGTCTGTTAGGACTAATCTTTCGAGTTGTGCTAGTGCTTCAGTCTGTTGTTCTATTCTAGAACTATTAGGATCTCTTCCTGTTGCTAACATATGTATTTTATTAACAAAATTATATGGATTTGGTCCGAAGGTTTTTAATATTCTAAGTTCTTCTGGATATTCGACTTTATATCTTTCCCAATTTGCTTTCATTGATTCTCCTAAAAATGTTTCTAAATACTGGTATAATTCATCTACATCTAATTGTTCTTTAAACTGTAAACAATCATTTATGACTTTACTCTTCCATATATCGAGTACTGAATCTAACTTCTGGGGATCATGATATCCTATGTTTAATATTTTTCCTGATTCCTTTCTATCTGCAAAAACTACTGGTTCTTCTATTGGCAATTTTTTCCCTCTAGGTTTATAATATTTAAAATCATCTCTTGGTTGTTCTAATTCTGTTGGTTCTAATTTCCATCTTGGTCTATTTCCCCAAGCCATATTTGGGTTATTAAGTCCATATGGTCTTGTATTATCATAAGTTACGTCATTCATTGCTTCAATATTTTGTAATTCTTCTATATCAGATTCTAAACTTTCATTTATATCCTCATTTATTTCTTCATTAATTAATAATCTAGGATTTATTTCACTTATTTCACTGATTTCATCAGTAATACTTTCATCTTCTATGGATTTTCTTATAATAAATCTATCACCTCTATCAATTAACTCTTCTTCTTCTGTCATAATTCTTGATTCGATTGCCAAGTTTTCTAGTCTTATTTTATCTTCTTTAGTAAGTTCAACCTTATATTTTCTTTTATATAAAAGTGTTCCTATTAATCCATATTTTCTGTGAAATAGAAGCTGTAATAGCAGGATTACAATCATTCGATTTCTTTTTAATTTTAAGAAGCTTTACACTTAGAACAGATTGTGAGGCTATAGTAAAATTTTATAAAACTCTTAATGAGAAAAGGGTAAGTACAAGAAGATGGTTAATCTTTAGAGAATTAATTTTAGGAAAAGGATATAAAATTAAAATAGAACATATAAAAGGAGATAATAATTATATAGCAGACTATTTATCCCGTGAATGTTTATCTAAGCCACTAACTTGATTTTGATATTCTACAGAAATCAAAAAGATCAGAACCAGATTTTGATAAATTAAAAGCAGATTTTGATCAGCTTCCAAGTTTATCAACAACATATAAGAAATATAAACAGCAGATGTCCCAAGATAAAGGCAAAAAGCCTTGGTCACCTCCTGTGACACCAGAAAGGAGTCCCTCTCCTGATACAACAAGAAAAACAGCAGAAATGCTGCAACAAGCCTTTGGCAATATTGGAATTAAAGGAAGATTTAAAGAAGCTCCAGATAATGGGATTCAGTATGGAAGAAGTTACTTGAAACCGATAGATGAACCCTTCGGGTTCAGAAGTATGTATAAAGTTGGCACTTAAGAACAGATTATTCTTGATAATGCATGGGTGTCTTATAACAAGATCTTGAAAGACCCATATAATAAGCAAAGAAAGAGCATTTTATGACCAGATTAATTCTGCGATTATCAATTTGCTAAGATAAAAGAAGCCAGAAAAGAAAATTATCCATATTATGTTCTGATTGAAGGACATAATCCTGGAGTCTATGATAGATGGACAGAAGTTTTACAACAACTCAAAAATTATCCCAAGCATCCCTGGTTCAAGGGATTTCATAAATTAGAAGAAGCACTGGATTATGCTCGTCGTAATCTAGGATCTAATTTCTTTATAACACCTGCCCTTAGGTTTCCTGTATCTAAGGTCAGAGATTCAACAAGTTTTAAAGAAGCATTGATCAAATGTGATCAATGCTTCTTTACAACAAGTTCAAGAATTGCAGAGATACAAAATAATGAATCTCAGCTTAAATCAGAATTACAGATTATTAAGGAGTCTGAACAGAAATATTATCATCAATTAGCCTCCAAGATAAAAGAAGTTGATGAATTAAAAGAAGGTATTAGACTTCTTCAGCATTCCAGAGATGATACAACAAGGCTCCCAACACCACCAGCATATGAGAATCTTCTTGACAGAATTCAGAAGATGGAAGAGTCAATTAAGAAGAAAGAAGATTACGAGAAGATCCTTACAGAAAAAATGAGATCTGAGAATATAAAATCAAAAATTGAAAATATATTCTCAAAAAATCTCTATTCAGAAGCCTCTAGTGCATCTGCAGCAGATTTACCAGAAGACAACTAGCTTATCCGTAGCAGAAGATCTACATCACTATTCAAGAAAAGAAGTTCATTGGAAAAAGCAAAACACAAGATATTTCCAAAAAGCCATGTCTACCAATAGAAGCTTGCCGACAGAAGAAAAGAAGAAAAGAAGACGCTATTTTCTAAAAGCAATACCTACCAAAGACTTTTTTTGGAAAAACAAAGTGTCTTGGCCGACACTTGTGGAATGTCCAAAAAAAGTGGGCCAGCCACCTTTGAAAAAAGAAAACCAGCTTTAGAAAAATTTATCCGGCCTTCCGGATTTGTAAAAATTCTCAAATCTTGTATATATTTCCTCTCTATATAAGGAGGAGGATCTTCCTTAGAAGATATAGAGAAATCTCTCCCCTTGTGAAAATCTCTTGAGTTTTATTTGTAATAGAATAGCACGATCAATAAAGAAGAATTCAATAGTCTTTCATCATTCCTGTAAGTTTCTAATACTTCTTATATTTTCAGCTTCTTCTTCTATCTTCAGAACGAAGCCTACAGTAGAGCCTCTCGATTCTGTCTGATAGATTAAGTAAAGTTCTTTGCAATCTTTATTATTGCAATCTTTATTATTTACTTTCTTTTTATTATGTTTTAATTATGTGTGAGTAGTCTCTTACGAAGGATTAAAGGATATGATGTAAGATTTTTGACAGAAAATTTTATTTTGTTTTGTAAATTCTTATCATTTACTCCGAAATGACTGAAAGAAAGTTACGATCGAAGATCTTTCCTAGGGAGCAATTACGACACTTGAACTCTGTATTATATCAGGAGTAGTGGACTGATATATAACCAGAGAGTAGTCCAAAGCTTTAGATCTAGATTGGTACTCTCTATCATCCAGACTATGTAGCCTTAGATTCATACTGCTGGTCTCTTTAGTAATATTCCAAAAGAATAGGTCTTTATGCTCTGGACGTTGAGGCAAGGTGGCCGTTTGAGTCCCTGAGAGTAGAACCCCTATGTGAGGGTATGAATCATGTTGGCATGGCGTCCCACATGAACTAGAAGACTTGTAGTTCCTGGCTAAGTATTCCCCTAATTAAAAATAACTGTCTGGGTTAGCATTCCAAAAGAACTGGGCCTATATACTGTGCGTGTTTCACCGGTTGAACCCCAGTGTGAGGATGTGAGTTGTATAAGCATGGTGCCTTATACAAGCTTGGATTAAAGTTAAAAAAAAAAAAAAAAATCTTTTTTATATCTTTTTACTGTCAAAATTTTACAAAGTATCCTTACATCCTTTTTTCTCTCACATATAAAGCATCTTAATTTTCTCTTATAGATTCTATCTGGATCATACATCCTAGCATGATGATCTTTATTTAGAAAAGGCCTTCTTGCATCAGATCTTCTAAGATAGTATCTCTTCTGGGGTCTTCTATAATTATAACTACTTCTTTTTTGGTATCGGGGTCTGTATTGGATCCTTTGAAATCTAGTTTTTATATTCTGTTTTCTTCTATAGATATCTTTTCCTTCCTTTCCATATATTTGAGGTACATAGATATCTTTACAAAAATTATATTGTTCTTTTTGAAATTGTTGTTGAATCTGTATGGTTATACATTTTTCTTTTAGACATTTTATAATATGTTGTATCCTAATACCAATATTATCGTTCTCTGGGGTGTCATTTGTAGGATGCCATTTTTGTCTTATTTCTTCTCCTAATTGTCCAGGTAATTTCTGAAATAATTTATCTTTTACTGATTGAGTAAAATAATTTCCACTTATACTTGCGAAGTAGTAATATTCTTTTAGAAAACTTTTTGCATATCTATAGTCTGTTAGGACTAACCTTTCAAGTTGTGCTAGTGCTTCTGTTTGTTGTTCTATTCTAGAACTATTAGGATCTCTTCCTGTTGCTAACATATGTATTTTATTAACAAAATTATATGGATTTGGTCCAAAAGTTTTTAATATTCTAAGTTCTTCTGTATATTCTACCTTATATCTTTCCCAATTTGCTTTCATTGTTTCTCCTAAAAATGTTTCTAAATATTGATATAATTCATTTACTTCCATTTGTTCTTTAAATTGTAAACAATCATTTATAACTTTACTCTTCCAGATATCGAGTACTGAATCTAACTTCTGGGGGTCATGATATCCTATGTTTAATATTTTTCCTGATTCTTTTCTATCAGCAAAAACTACTGGTTCTTCTATTGGCAACCTTTTCCCTCTAGGTTTATAATATTTGAAATCATCTTTTGGTTGTTCTGATTCTGTCGGTTCAAGTTTCCATCTTGGTCTATTTCCCCATGCCATATTTGGGTTATTAGGTCCATATGGTCTTGTATTATCATAAGTTACGTCATTCATTGCTTCAATATTTTGTAATTCTTCTATATCAGATTCTAATTCTTCATTTATTTCATTTATTTCTTCATTAATTAGTAATCTAGGATTTGTTTCACTTATTTCACTAATTTCATCAGTAGTGCTTTCATTTTCTATAACTTTTCTTATAATGAATCTATCTCCTCGATCAATTAATTCATCTTCCTCTGTCATTATTCCTGATTCTATTGCCAAATTTTCTAATCTTATTTTGTCTTCCTTAGTGAGTTCAACTTTATATTTTCTTTTATATAATAGTGTTCCTATTAGACCATATTTATCATGTTGTTTTAATATTTTTATTTCTTCCTGTGTTATTATCCTATCTTCTATTACTGCTGCTGTAGTGTTTTGATTTTCTAATTCTTTTATCAATCGTTCTCTTTCTTCGTTATCTATAGTATCTGTTGTACTGCTTTCAACTCCTGGTTTTGTCTCATAATCTAAGAATCTTAATCTATAATTATTATTACTATCCTGATATATTAAACTATCTCGAGGTACATAAACTGTGTTTGTTTCATTATCTTCTGTTATTTTATTTAAATTCCATTCTTGTCCTGCTAATATTGTTGGGTCAATTTCTGGAGGTTTTAATAATTTACTACCTTTTGATCCTATTCCTTCAATAACTTCTTCAATAGATACTTTATAGTTTGTTGTAGAGTTATTTGTTATTTTTCCTATCAGTCCTATTCACATCATTAAATTATCTCCTTTGAATGAATCATATCCTTTTGTCATAACTTTTATCTTTATATATTTTGGTAATTCTTTAATTTTTAATTGAAAGTCTGGAGCTACATAATATAATGATTTATTGTTTGATAAATCTACTTCTGTCATGGCTATTAAGGCTTGTCTTAATTGAGATTTAAGATCCCATCTTTCATCTATTAAACAGATTAGAACTTTTGTTCCTACTTTCTTGTTCCTACTTTCTTTCTAGCAAAACCTTTAATTCCTATTATAAATAATCCTAAATGAAAATATCTTTTATTTGCTAATAAAAGTTGTCTAATTGAACCTTGACTGATTACATCGATAGTTTCCACTTCATCGTTTGATACTGATAAAGTGACTTCTTGGTATCCTGAGAATAAACTAGTGTCTCGTAAAAATCTATTATGTGCATATAGCTGTCTTGGATCTATCATACGGGCTTGTTGTGTGCTAAATCTAGTGATGTCTGATTCAACATCTACTATTTCTTCTAATCTAATATCTTCATTACTACTACTACTTCCACTTCCTCGTAGTATTCTTCTCATCATACTATCATCAGTTGTATTTTGGGGTCTTGTATTATTTTCTTGTAATGTTCTACTTCTTCCTGAAAATGGTCTAAATCTATTCATTTCAATTTATATGGTTTTGTTGAAGTTTCTTCTTCTAAAATTTCCTCTGTTGGCATAAAACTTCCATTACAACTCTTTTTTATTATTTTTATATTATCTTCAGATGTAGATATTTTTAAATTACTTAGTTTTTATCCTATATCATCCAATTCTCTAGTAATTTTATTATTTTCACTTATTATTTCTAACTTCTTTAGTATTTTAATTAATCCTATTATAATCAAATTGTTTTGTACTATTAAAATCTGGTCATGAGATGCAGGTGGTTTATATTTAGTTAATCCCTGGTTTTCTATGGATAATCCTAACGAATATTCTTCTAATAAACTTTTTAGTTTTGTGAGTTCTGGTTCTAAATTCATTAAATACTTTAAGTATTTTATCTTTCTTTGTTCTCTTTGTATGATGTCTGAAATTTTATGTATTGTAAAATTTTAACAAATCTTCAATATTCTTGATTCTTATATCAAACTGATTAGTTATTTCTAAGAATTTTTTGTTCTATTTTTGTAGACAATCTTAATAATTCTAATATAACTATTTTATCTGATTCATTATCTGTGCTACATTTTTTTTTAAAGTATTCATTTATAATTATTAACATAGTTATATTATTATGTATTTAATACGGTCGAGTTGAATTTGTTTGAATTGGGTTGGGTTGAGACCTCAACTAGCTAACCTTGCCTGGGGCCTGACATTCTCAATCCTAACCACCCTATGAGCTGAAATCTCAGGTCACGCCTTGTTCGGGCTCAAGGCGAGCTAGGGTGAGTCTTTTTTTTTTTTTTTTTTTTTGACACCCTTAATTAGGAGCACTAATGTTTTGTATGATCTAGATGAAACTTTCAAATTGGTTATTTTTCTATTAATTAAACTAAAAAAAAAATCAATGTTTGGCTGGGTATATGTTGCGAATGTGTGAATGGATCATTGATCAAATTTCAATAGAAAATAAGCATGCCACATGGCATATAAGTAATATAGTTGCCAAAGTTAGCCGTTTTGGATATTCTTATAATATATTCTGAAATTAAAAAAATTTAATGCATAAAAAAGTTGCCAATGTTACGTTTTGGTGATTTTCATATAATATTTTCTGAAATTAAAAATTTTATAATGCATAAAAAAGTTGCCTAAGTTAGCCGTTTCGTGATATTCTTGTAATATATTCCGAAATTTCACCATGTGGCCGATTCATTGGCAGATTCCTATTTAAATTCGAGGAAACCTCGTGAATACTCCACCGAAAACACAACCACCGTGAACCGATGAGGTTCGATGGAACATAGAAAGTAGTTTTTCCAGCGTTAGATAAACTTCACCGCTTAATCTGAGCCGTCCATCGAAAACCCCTCTCTATAGATACCAACCGCTCTTGGTAAATCATTGCGGTTCTGTGTTTTTTAGGAATTTTCTTGGGTGCAGGATATGTTGCAGAACTGTTGGACGGGCTTAAGGATTCTGGTTTTCGTCTGAGAGGCACGGCAATCTCTTGATTATTCTATGGTTATCTCCTCTGCTTTATTCTATGGTTCTCTCCTCTGCTTCGTCGATTTTACTTTGTTGTTTGAGTTTGTGACAGGCGGATGGTCTTAGTTTTGATTAAAATTGCGATCATCTTAGTTTGAAGCATGGTTGATTTGGAAGTAGATCGTTGATTGGATGTTAGGAGTGCTTGATTAGAGGAGTTTTTATGGTTATTATGGTTGGATTGATCTCTAATTTGACTCCCTATGCTTCGATTTTTTTTGATTTTATGATCAGAGGAGGATCTTAGTTTTGATTAATATAGGATTCAACCTGTTGGGAGTTTGTTTGCAGGATTTTATTTGTATGATGTGAAGCATAGTTATTATGGAAGCAGATCGTTAATTGGATGTTTGGAGAGCTTGATATAAGGAGGTTTCATGGATATAATGGTTGGAATGATCGCTAATTTGATTCCCTATGTTTGGTTTACGATTGCCTACCTGCCTATTTAAAGATGAAGGGGGTTTCATATAAATTTGACTGGATTTAACTCTTTAATTCTTATTTACTGCTTTAATGATCTTTAAGTCGAAGTTAAGTCCTTAATTCCACGTTTTCTTCAGGCGCGGTTGGGAATTGAACGAAGAAGGTTAATGGGTGGTGTGTATATGAGACCGCAAGGATCAGTTAAAAAAACTTCAATAGGTTTCCTTTTGGACTAGTATGCAAATCTATTGTTGACGTCCATCTTTGTTACAAAGGTTTTGTTGGATGAGAGACTTGATTGTTTGGTTTATAATTCACAGATGCATCATAACGCTCATAAAGGGCAACCTTGGAGATTGGTACATCCTGGGTCAGTTGTTGAACAGTGTAATTTCTTCAGGTTTGGTTGAGAATCGAGATTGGTACATCATGGGTCAGTTGTTGAACAGTGTAATTTCTTCAGGTTTGGTTGAGAATCCTAAACTTCTATGATTGGTGGTTTTCTGTACAATAAGGGAATGTTCTCGTACTATTGGCCTCCATCTGCATGAATTTTTCTGTTTCTTTAACACCCTCTCTCTTAGGATGAGAGAGCTGAACCTTGATTGTTTTGTATGTTGAAACTCTGTTTCTTTGATGTACTGGTTTTGTAAGTCGGAATACCTCTTGAAGAGTTTGACAGCAAGTTCCTTTAAATTTTGATAGACTTTGTCATGGACTTGATGAACTTAGATTTGTTTGGTGGATTTTTGTTGGGCTTTTCTCTGGTTTTTCCTTCTTCAGTGTTTATCTGGTGTCCCTAACAAAGGAATGAGTCTCCCACCTGTACTTCATAGGTGTGATTGGTTAAAACATGGCTGTGGCTGTTATGAGTGTTTGATGCTTGTTTTATGAAGTAGATTGTCAATTGCATGTTTGAAGAGCTTCATATCATGGGGTTCCATTTATAATTTTATTTATTTCTCTAATTTAATAATCTCCAATATCAGATTTCAGAATTTTTTTTCCAATTCAATTAATGCTATATTTATATCCTAGTTAATTTGAAATTTTCTTCTTCAGCAATGCTTATAAATCTAAAAAAGGTTTGGTGGATATGCATTCCAAGGCACGCGTATACATTTCCATACAACCTTCTTCTTCACCTCTTTATGAATCATCTTTTTTCTACTATTGAGGTTTTGTTGGATGAGATAAAGCCCAATTCTCTAGTTTCACATGGATGTTGATCAAATGCATAATAATTGGGTTCCTGAATGTGCTTAGCTTGATTGCCATAGGGAATTTTTTTGGCGTATCAAACTTCTCTAATTATGTGTAGGATAGTAGAAATTGACTATTAAATCAATTCCACCGCTTACTTTGAGCTATCCATTGACTATTACTTGCTCTATAAGTGACCACATTGGCACTGCTTTTCTTTGTTGGGTTTTTCCTGCTCTGTTGGTGCATCATAGATAGGAGAATTATAAGAGGGTCTCTGTAATTGTGCTTTTGATTTAAGTGGCTCTATGGTCCTTTGGCTATTCCATGTTCATGCTTATGCTTTTTTGATTTTTCTTAGTTGTTTGAATTTATGATAGAAGAATGATATTAGTTTTGATTAATATGTTGGATTCAATCTTTTGGGAGTTGGTTTGTAGGATGTGATTAATATGATTTGAACGATGGCTGTTTTGAAGAGCTAGATAAGAGGGGGTTTTGAAGAATAACGATTGGATTGATATCAAAGTTGTCACGGTGCCAAGGCGAACCAAGGCAGTGGAGGGTTGTCTAAGCGCTTAGGCGAGAAGGCGCACGCCTTGAGACGAACAAGGCGACCAATTGTTATATTTTATTTTTTTTATTTTTTAATATTATTTAGTAAGTTATATATACCTTGTATCATAAAAAATCAAGATTAAGCAACATCAAATCATTAAAAATCAACATTTAACCATATTAAATCATAAAAAATTAACATTAAGTCATATTAAGTTATAAAAAAATAAAATTTAGAGAAATACTCTGGTTCTATAATAAGTTTGACTGGTCAAATGATATTATTTTTACATGAGACTTTTTGTATCAATTATAATATAAAACCAGCTTTCTAACAAGTATAAGATTACTTAAATCTGAGTTGTAATGACCAAGTTATGCTTTGGTTAAACTTATTTTTAAGTGCGCGAATGCTGTTAAAATCGCCTGAATGAAAATAATTTTATGGATATCAAAACAAAAATTTATTTTACCGGATTTTTGGTTTTTAACAATGTTTTAACATGATAGAATTTATAAAATTGTCATAATTGAGAAAAACTCCAGTATTTAAAAGTTGAAAATCGCCTCTATAACCAAAATTCAGTTTTTCTTCTTGGGCTGGGTGGTTGATTTTTTATCCTTTTATAATTTGATTTTTAAATTATTTTTATTGGATTCAAATATGGGGTATTTGCTTATTTATGAATAATATCTTCAGTAAAGTAAATGAAATAACAAATATAAAAAACATTTACTTAAATGATATTTGGCATAAATAAGTGTCAAAACACAAGGCGGCATGCAGTGCAATAAGGCGACTGTCGTCTAGGCCACAGGCAAACTGCTTGGACACCTAGTCATCGCTTAGGCGATGCCTTGACAACTATGATTGATATCGGTACAACTAGATAAGAGGGGGGTTCAATAAACATAATGATTGGGTTGATATTAGATTTGATGTTCCATGCTATTATTAAAATTGCATAGATGGTTGATATTTTCTTTCTTGAAATTGATACGCAGCATATAAAGGATATGGACCATGGCTTTGGGGGTTGAGGTTTCGATGCTCGGATGGGAATGCAGATTGTTGCTTTCTTGTTTAAAGAGATTGATGAAAGGGGGTTTCATTATATTTTTGACTGGATTTAACTACTATATTTTATTGCCTGATTTAATGGTGTTTAAATAGGCTTGAAATCCATGAATTTTTTCATTCTTCAGGAATTGTTTGGAATTGAATGGGTGCGTGTATATGTGAATCCATTGTTAATGTTCTACGGAGGTTTTGATAGGTATGGTGCTTAATTATTTGGTTTGTTGCACAGATACATCATGAAGGGGCGAGAAATCAAACTTATGAACTAGTTTTCTGAATTAAGGGGGTCCTCTTAACATGGAACTACATCAAAGTTGACATATTCTTATAAATTTTGAGATTGTTTTTTGGGTATATTGGATGGTTATTGAACGACGAAAATTCTTCTTCAGCTTTGGTTGGGAATCTTGAAAAGTTATAGTTGGTCGTTTGTTGTAAAATAAAGGAGTGTTCCTGTGCCTTGGGCTCATGGGCAACAATCAAGGGGTTTGGCTTAGGAGCCTGTGGCCTGCGACTAAGGTCTTTGGTTGTTGGATGGGAATTTTGAACATCTAGTGTTGGCGGTTTGTGTTGAAAGGGGTTTTATTAATGTTTTGATTTTGTTTGTCTTTGGTTTTAATTAAGATTTTATACGTGGTTATTTGTTTCAATTTCATACGCAGAGTTTTAATTGTTTAATGCTTAGCGGGTTGGGTTGAGTTTTTGATACTTGGTTTATAAATTAGGTGGTTGATTGCAAGTTTGAAGAGTGCGTCATGCTAGGGTGTTTCATTTATAATTTGATCTTTGAAGTCTGTTTTTGAAAATTTTTCCCATTTAATTAAATGATATTTAATCATTGTTAAGTCGTTGAATTTTTTCTTCTCCAAGATTGATTATAATCTTAACATCCTAACAAAGGTTATGTGGGGATATGAGTTGCAAGCCATTGGTGTACCTTTTCATATGACCATCTTCTTCACCTATCTGTGGATCGTTTTATTATTAAGTTTTTGTTGCATAACATCTAGCCTAATTCCTTGGTTTATGATACAAGTGGATTTTAATGTTCTATAGTGATTAAATGCACAAAAAATGGATTCTTGATTATGTGCTTGACTATTCTTGATCATGTGCTTGATTAGATTGCTATGGTTAATTTTCTTTAGCACATCAAACTCATCTCTGATCATATGTTTGGAATTGATAATAAATAAATAAATACAGCTTATTCTGAATTGATTACTTCTTGCTGTATAGCTAGGTGCTAGCTTTCTTGATAAGTTAGTTTCGTGTTTTTTTTTTTGTTGATACAACGCATTTGGGAGAGCTATGGAGGGTCTTGGGGTATATAGTATTGGGTTGAGCGGCTTTGTGGTTCTTTGGTTATTTCTCGCTTATGTTTTGTTGATTTTGCTTAGTTGTTCAAGTTTATGATGGGAGCATTATATTTCGTTTCAATCTTTTGGGAGTTTGGTCTGCAGGATGTGATTCATGATATTTGAAGGATGATTGCTTGGGATAGTTGAAGGTGGTTGTTTGGGAGAGCTAAATTAAAGGGGGTTTCAATAAACATAGTGATTAGATTGATATTTGATTTATTGCTCTATGTTATGATTAAAATTGAATACATGATTAATTTCTTTATTGAAATTGATACGTAGCATTCAAAGGATATGAAACATGGCTGTGGGGGGATGTGATTTTGATGTTTGGATAGGAATGCATATTGGTTGCTGCTTGTTTAAAGAGCTTGACGGAAGGGGGTTCCATTTATATTTTTTATTGGATTTATCTACCTTCTTTTATTTCCTGGTTTGGCAAGTCGACTTTAATACTTGAATTTCCCATTCTCCAGGAATCGTTTAAAATTATGAAACAGTTAAAGGGGTGTATGTGAGACGCCAAGTCAGGGTAAAGAATCATTCCATTAGGAACTGCTCTCCAACTAATATGTGAATACGTTGTTAATGCCCTAGCTTGTTACGGAGGTTTTGATGGATAAGGGGGGCTTGATCATTTGGTTTATGATACACAATTACATCTTGAACTGCAGAGAGATGGAACTTATGAAACTAGCTTTATGATTAAATGGCTTCGTCCTTGCGAAATGCATCATCATGGAGTTGGGTTCAAGATTAAAGAGTAAAGGGGTTCCTCTTTACGACATACTGATTGGACTTGCTTAAATTTGCGATTTTGTTTTTTTATTTCACATTGGTTGTTGAACAATGTAAATTCTTTTCCAGGTTTGGTAAGGGAACCCTGAAAATGTATTGATGTTTTATTGTACAACAAAGGATTGTTCCTATGCTGTAGGCTTGTGGGCTTGTGGGCCACAACGTAATGTTAGGGGGTTTGATTTTTTGTTTGATTTATTATTCTTTTTTTTTTTTTTTTATGATCTTAGAAATTAGTTTTTGGAGATTGAAATTTTTATTTTTCCTTTTTTTTATTAATGCTATTTAATTATTATTAAGTCATAAGATTTTTTTCTACTATAGGAATGATTTTAAACCTAACAGGTTAGTGGGGATATGGGTTGGAATGCATGGGAATACATTTCTATAGAGCCATCTTCACGTATATGTGAGTATTTTATCTTTTTTGGGTCTTTTTTTGGGTAAGATCTAGCCAAATTGTTTGGTTTATACTTCATGTGGATTGTAATGTGATGCTCCTTAGTGATCATGTGCATAATAATTGGGTTCCTGATTGTGCTCCACTAGAAGAGTACTGTAGGAGTTCTTTTTTGACGTATCAAACTTATCTGACCATATATTTTGGATTGTCGTAATTGGTGATAAATAAATAACCCCGCGTATTCTGAACTATCCATCGAATACTTCTTGCTTTATAATTTGGCACAATGGTACTAGTTTCCTTTGTAAGCTTTTTTTGTTTTTTTGTTGTTGCAGCGTAGGTGGGATGACTTTAGGAGGGTCTTAGGATATGTGGTTTTTGGTTGAGCGGCTCTATGGTCCCTTGGTTATTCCCTGTCGCTTCTGTTATTCCTTCGCTCATACTTGGTTGATTTTGCTTATGGCAGCTGATATTAGTTTTGATTAATATTGGTTTCATTCTGTTGGAGTTGGTTTGCAGGGTGGTTCAAAATATTTTATGGATGGTTGGTTGTAAGAGATCAGAGGGGGTTTCAATAAATATAATAATCTAGTTCATATCTAATTTTGTGATGTATGCTTTGATAAAAATGCTATGTTAATTTCTTTCCTGAAATTGATACGTAGCATGCAAAAGATATGAAATATGTCTTTCGGGGTTAAGGTTTTAATACTTGGATGAGAATGCAGATTGATTGTTGCTTGTTTAAAGAGATTGATGAAATGGGGTTTCATTTATATTTTGACTGGATTTATCTGCTTTATTTTATTTCCTGGTTTAGGGATGTTTAAGTAGACTTTTAATCCTTGAATTTCTAGTTCTTCAGGAACCGTTTGGAATTGAATAAAAGGGTTGAAAGGGGGTTTCATTTATATTTTGATTGGATTTATCTGCTTTATTTTATTTCCTGGTTTAGAGATTTTATAAGTAGACTTTTAATCCTTGAATTTCTAATTTTTTAGGAATCGTTTGGAATTGAATAAAAGGGTTAAAGGGTGGGTTTATATGAGCTGCAAAGTCTGGGTAAAGAATCATTGCATTAGGATCTTCCCTTACAACTATTATGTGAATCCATTGTTAATGCTTAGTTTTTTACAAAGGTTTTGATGGATGAGAGGTGAGGGGATTGATTATTTGGTCTGTTATATATAGATTTTTTATAGAGGTTTTGATGGATGAGGGGATTGTTATTATACATAGATACATTAAGAAGGCCAGTGAGATCGAACTCATAAACTAGTTTATGAATAAAGGGGGTCCTTTTGACAACCTAAAACTATGTCTAATTGGAGTTATTCTAATAAATTTTGAGATTGTTTTTTCTTAATATCGGATTTTGTTGAACAACGTAAGTTTTTGCTCTGGTTTGGTAAGGAATCTTGAAAAGCTATAGTGCTCTGGTTTGGTAAGGAATCTTGAAAAGCTATAGTTGGTGGTTTGTTGTACAATAAAAGAGTGTTCCTGTTCCTTGGGCTCGGGAGCGACAATTAAGGTCTTTGACTGGTTGTCTTGGGAGCTCGTGGCCTAAAACCAAGGTCTTTGGCTGTTGGGTGGGAATCCTGAACATCTAGTGTTAGCGGTTTGTGTTGAAAGGGTTTTTATTAATGTTTTGATTTTATTCGTCTCTGGTTTTAATTAAAATCTTATACATGGTTACTTATTTCGGTTTCATATGCGGGGTTTTGATTGTTTAATGCTTAGTTGGTTAGGTTGAGTTTTTGATAGTCGGTTGACAAAATAGGTGGCTAATTGCAAGTTTGAAGATCATCATGGCTGGATGTTTCACTTATAATTTGATTTTTGAAATCTATTTTTGGAATCCCCATTTTATTTATGCAATTTAAATCATTGTTAAGTCGTTGAATTTTTTCATTTTCTAAGAACTATTATAATCCTAGCAAAGGTTATGTGGGGATAAGAGTTGCAAGCCATGAGTATAACTTTCTATGCGATCATCCTCTTCACCTATCTATGAATCTTTTTGTCATTTATTGAGGTTTTGTAGCATAACATCAAGCCTAATTCTTTGGTTTATGATACACGTGGATTTCAATGTTTCATAGTGATCAAATGCATAAAAATTGGGTTCTTGATTATGTGCTCAACTAGATTGCTTGCTATTGTTAATCTTTTTTAGCACATTAAACTAATCTCTGATCATATGTTTGGATAGTTGTAATTGGTGTTTAATAAATATCGCTTATTTCGAATTGATAACTTCCTGCTCTATAATTAGGCATAATGGCTCCAATTTTCTTAATTTTTTTTTCGTGTTCTTTTTGTTGATGCAACATAGTTGCGAGAGCTATTGGAGGGTCTTGGGATATGTTGTATTGGATTAAGCGGCTTTGTGGTCCCTTGGTTATTCATTATTCTCGCTTATGCTTTGTTGATTTTGCTTAACTGTTCAAGTTTATGGTGGGAGCATTATATTAGTTTTCGTTAATATTGGTTTCAATCTTTTGAGAGTTGGTCTGCATGATGTGATTCACGATATTTGAAGAATGGTTGTTTGGAAGAGCTAAATCAGCAAGGGTATCAATAAACATAGTGATTGGATTGATATTTGATTTATTGCTTTATGTTATGATAAAAATCGAATACATGGTTAATATTTTCTTCATTGAAATTGATACGCAGTATTCAAAGGATATAAAGCATGATTGTGGGGGATGTGGTTTCGTTACTCGGATAAAAGCATGATTGTGTTGGATGTGGTTTTGTTATTCGGATAAGAATGCAGATTGGTTGGTTATTTAAAGAGCTTGATGGAAGGGGGTTTCATTTATATTTATATTTTTGATTGGATTTATCTACCTTATTTTATTTCTTGGTTTAGCAAGTCGACATTGATCCTTGAAATTCCCATTCTTCAAGAACCGTTTGGAATTGAATGAAAAGGTGAGGGTGGGTGTATATGAGACGCAAAGTCTGGGTAAAGAATCATTATATTAGGAATTTCACTCCAACTAATTTGTGTATCCATTGTTTATGTCCCAGTTTGTTTCGGAGGTGTTGATGGATAAGGGGCTTGATTATTTGGTTTATGATGCACAGATACATCATAAATTGTAGAGAGATGGAACTCATGAAGTTGGATTTATGAATAAATGGGTTCCTCCTAGCGACATGCATCCTAATGGAGTTGGGTTCATGAATAAAGAGTAAGGGGTTCCTATTGACGACATACTGATTGGACTTATTCTAATTTGCGATTATGGTTTTATTTCACGTTGTGGTTGATCAATGCAAATTCTGTTCCAACTTTGGTAGGGGATGTTGAAAATTTGTTGGTGTTTTATTATACAATAAAGGATTGTTTCTGTGCCATGGGCTTGCGGGTTAGAGCGTTATGTGAGGGGGTTTAAATCTTTATTTGATTTATTATTCTCTTTTTTTGTGATCTTAGAATTTAGTTTTCAGATTGCTTTATAACTTGGCACAATGGCACTAGTTCGCTTTGTAAGTTTTCTTGTTTTGTGTTGTTGCGGCGCAGGTGGGAGGAGTTTATGAGGGTCTTAGGATATGTGGTTTTGGGTTGAGCGGTTCTATGGTCCTTTGGTTATTCCCTGTTACTTTTGTTATTACTTATTGCTTATGTTTTGTTGATTTTGCTTAGCTATTTGGGTTCATGGTGGCTGTTGATATTAGTTTTGATTAATAGTGGTTTGATTCTGTTGGAGTTGGTTTGTAGGATGCGATTCAAAATATTTGATGGATGGTTGTTTGTAAGAGATCAGAGGAGGTTTCAATGAATATAATAATCTGATTGATATATGATTTGATGATGTATTCTTTGATAAAAATGTTACATGGTTAATATTTTTTTCTTGAAATTGATACGCGGCGTACAAAGGATATGAAGTATGTCTTTGGGGGTTGAGGTTTCAATGCACGGAGGGGAATGTAGATTGATTATTGCTTGTTTAAAGAGATTGATGAAATGAGGTTTCATTTATATTTTTGACTAGATTTATCAGCTTTATTTTATTTCATGGCTTAGTGGTGTTTAAATAGACTTTTATTCCTTGAATATCCCATTCTTTAGAAACCGTTTAGAATTGAATGAAAGAATTGAAGGCTAGGTTTATATGAGCTGCAAAGTCTGGGTAAAGAATCATTACATTAGGATCTTCCCTTACAATTATCATATGAATCCATTGTTAATGGCTTAGTTTTTTGCAGAGGTTTTGATGGATGTGGGGTTTGATTATTTGGTCTATTACATATAGATACGTAGTGAGATCAAACTCATAAACTAGTTAATGAATAAAGGTGGTCCTCTTGACAACTTAGATACATGTTTAATTGGACTTAGTTTAATAAATTTTGAGATTGTTTTTTCTTAAACATCGTAAATTCTTCATGTTTGGTTGGGAATCTTGAAAAGCTATAGTTGGTGGTTTGTTGTACAATAAAGGAGTGTTCCCGTTCTTTGGACTTGCAGGCAACAATCAAGGGCTTTGGATAGATGTCTTGGTAGCTCTTGGCCTGCAACCAAGTTCTTTGGCTTTTAAATGAGAATCTCAAACATTTAGTTTTAGTGGTTTGCGTTATAACGGGTTTTATTAATGTTTTGATTTATTCGTCTCGGGAATCTTAAACATCTAGTGTTAGCTGTTTGTGTTAAAAGTATTTTATTAATGTTTTGATTTTATTCGTCTCTGGTTTTAATTAAGATCTTATATATAATTACTTATTTCAATTTTTGTACCTAGTTTTTTTTATTGTTTAATGCTTAATTGGTTAGGTTGAGTTTCTGATACTCGGTATTTAAAGTAGGTGGTTGATTGCAAGTTTGAAGATCGTCATGGTAGGGTTAGGGTGTTTCATTTATAATTTGATCTTTGAAATCTGTTTTTGGAATTTTTTTCCCCATTTTTATTAATGCTATTTAAATCATTGTTAAGTTGGTGAATATTTTCTTTCTCTAGGAACTATTATAATCCCTTACAAAGGTTATTTGGGGATATAAGTTAAGCCGTAAGCTATGGGTATACCTTTCTATGCAACCATCCCCTTCACCTATATGAGGATCTTTTTATCTTTTATTGAGGTTTTGTTGCATAACATCAAGCCTAATTCCTTAGTTTATGATACGTGGATTTCAATGTTCCATAGTGATCAAATGCATAAAAATTTGGTTTCTGATTATGTGATCAACTAGATTACTTGCTATTGTTAATCTTTTTTAGCACATCAAACTCATCTCTGATCATATGTTTGGATAGTTTTAATTGGTGTTTAATAAATACCGCTTGTTTTGAACTGATAACTTTTACTCTACAACTAGGCATAATGGCTCCAATTTTTTTGATAAGTTTTTTTTTTTTTTTAATTCAACATAGTAGGGAGAGTTATAGGAGTATCTTGGGATATGTTGTATTGGGTTGAGCGGCTCTGTGATCCCTTGGTTATTCTTTATTCTTGTTTATGCTTTGTTGATTTTGCATAGTTGTATCTTGGGATATGTTGTATTGGGTTGAGCGGCTCTGTGATCCCTTGGTTATTCTTTATTCTTGTTTATGCTTTGTTGATTTTGCATAGCTGTTCGAGTTTATGATGGGAGCATTATATTAGTTTTAATCAATATTGGTTTTTTTCTCAAAATTGATACGTGACATACAAAGGATATGGAGCATGGCCGTGGGGGTTGATTTTATATATAGGTTGATTGAATTCATTGAACTTGGTGATTGATTGTTGAACAGCTGTTGGAAGGAACTCTGATGGAGGTGGTTCCATGTGTAGAACTATTAAAGAAACCAATTCGGCACACCTGATAAGGTGTGTTGAAGTCGAAACTTTACGAACCAAGAATGGGTCTCATGATCATTCTGACATAAGAATATCATGTCCGAAGTTTTGACATAATCTGCTTAATCGTATGACCTTAATTTAAGGTCGGTGGCATCATGAAATTCTCGTTTAAATGAGGGCGAAGGACCTCATTCACGATCTCGTATGATATGAATTATGTTGAGCTTGGAATAAGCCCTAACATAAACAGATCTATAACAATGTTGAATTTGAGCACTTTGAGTTTCCTCAAGAATTCTTTCATAGAAATATAGGGTCTTATCACCAGTGGATGGATGAAGATGGTCACGAAGGTAGATGGTTGCAATTTCAGAGGGAGTGACGGGGGTGGATAGTTTCAGTGGGGGCATAATTGGGATAAAATTTGATTCATTATATTCTGAAAATCAGATGGAGCATTTTTAAGATAAAAGGCATAACATTCCATTCGTATTGACCGAATGAGACAACAAAAGCTGTCTTATATCTGTCTTGTTCTGCAATCTGAATTTGTCAATACGCAGATTTCATATCAAATTTAGAAAATATGCTGGAGGCATATAATCTATGGAGAATATCCCTCTTGTTAGGAATAGGGTACCGAATCTATTTAAGAATCTTATATAAAGGTTTATAGTTGATGACAAATCTGGGTGCACTATGTTCAATTTCAGCATTATTATTTACATAAAATGCAGTATAACTCCAGGGAGATTTACCAGGTCTAATAATACCTTTGGTAAGGAGTTCAGAAATCTCCTTCTGGCAAGTTTTCATTAAATAATCAGGCGTTTAAGTTGCTCGAGTTTTTGTGGGAATTAGGTTTTTGGAAAAGTTATCTTTATATGGAAGAGTAACAATGTGTTTTCCTAGACCAAAAAGCAGGGGATTTCAGAACAAACTTCCTTTTCAAGTTGAGCTTGAAAGTTTTTAACTCTAACTTGAAAGATGGGGTCATCAATTTTTTGTTGGATGTTCTTCTATTGGTTTTCGATTGATAAAGAGCATATAAATTTTTTTTTTTTTGGATTAAATTTGAGTCATGATTTCATTCACTGTATCATTTGGGGTTTTGATGAAATGAAAAGTAATAAGGTGATTATTAACCACCAAATAAAGACCGACTGTATAAATTTGTAAAGGATACAACTGGGATAAGAATGGAGTACCAAGAAGTACGATATATATATATATATATAAGCATAAAATTTCTCTGCTCGCGCTTTTGGATACTTGTTATTGGTGTTAAATAAATACTTCTTGCTCTATAACTAAACATAATGGCACCAGCTTTTTATATTAGTTTTTTTGTGTTCTTTGTTGATGCAGCATAGGTGGGAGAATTATAAGTGTGTGAGGAACTGTGGTTTTGTTTTAAGCGGCTTTGTGGTCTCTTGGTTAATCTTTATTCTTGCTTATGCTATGTTGATTTTGCCTAGCTGTTTTGAGTTCTTGATGAGACTATGATGTTAAGTTCTGATTAATATTGATTTCTCTCTTTTGGAAGTTGGTTTGCAGGATATATGATTCACGATATTTGAAGGATATTGTTTGGATGAGCTAGATTGAAGGGGTTTCAATAAACATAATGATTAGATTGATATTTGATTTGATGTTCTGTGTTATGATTAAAATTTCAATATGGTTTATATTTTCTTCTTTGAAATTGATACGTAGCATATAAAGGATATGAAAGCATGGCCGATGGGGTTGGGGTTTTTATGCTTGTATAGGAATGCAGATTGTATGTTGCTTGTTTAAAGAGCTTCTTAACATGGGGTTCCATTTATAATTATGATTGGATTTATTTTCCTTAATTTATTTTTTGGTTTAGAGGTTTAAATTGACATTAAATTCTTGAATTTTTCATTCTTGAAGAACCATTTGGAATTGAAAGAAAATGATAAAAGGTGAGTGTATATTACACCCAAGTAAAGAATCTTCCATTTGGAACTTCCCCTTCAACAATTATGTGGATCTATTGTTAATATCTTGGTTTGTTACAAAGGTTTTGATGGATTAATGCTTAATTATTAAGTTTATTATGTACAAATATTTTATGAAATGAGGATATCGATTTCATGAAACTGACTTTATGAATAAAGGGTGTCCTCTTGACAATATAAAACTCTATTTGATTGGACTTTATATAAAAATATTTTTTTTTCACATTGTATGTTGAATGCAAATTCTTCTTTAGGTTTGGTTGGGAATCTTGAAAAGCCATAGTTGGTGGTTTGTTATACAATGGAGTGTGCCTTGGGTTAATGGGCTGCAACCATGGTCTTTGGTGGGATGTGAGTCTTGAACATCTAGTGTTGGCGGTTTGTGTTAGAAGGGGTTACATTGATGTTTTGATTTCATTGATCTCTGGTTTTAATTAAGATTTTATGTATGGTTACTTATTTTAATTTCATTCGTAGGATTTTGATTGGTTAATGCATAGCTAGTTGGGTTGAGTTTTTGATACTCATTTTGTGTTGGATATATTGTTGATTGCATGTTTGAAGAGCGTCATGGCAGGCGAAAAAATCCGTTTTTTTAATTTTTTTAATTTTTTTCACTTTTTATTTATGCTTTTGATTAAGTTGAATTTTTTCCTTCTCCAAGGTTGATTATAATCCTAACAAGGGTTTGGGGGGGGTAAGTTGAGTTGCAAGGCATGGTATACTTTCCTATATGTTAAAAAACACCAATCGATTTTAAGAATTCCCAACCAAATTTGAATTTGCACCGTTCAACCACCAACGTGAAGTAAAAATATAATCACAATTTATTAAAATAAGTCAATATGTCGTTAGGAGGACCCCTTTTATTTATAAAGCTTGCTTATTATAAATCAAATGATCAGGTCCCATATCCATCAAAACCTCTATAACAAACCAAGACATTAATAATAATAACATATAATAATTGAAAGGAAGTTGCTAATGAAAAGATTTATTACCCAAACTGTCATACGCACACACCCTTCAACCCTTTTATTCAATCTCAAATGATTCCTGAAGAATGCAAAATTTAAGGAAATGCGAAATTTAAGGATTTAACGTCAACTTAAACACCATTAGATGAAGAAAAAATAAAGTACATAAATCCAGTAAAAAATGTAAATGGAATCCATTTTCATCAAGCTTATTAAACAAGCAATAAGCAATCTGGATTACTATCCGGGCATTGAAACCTCAACCTCCGATAGTCATATTTCATATCATTTATTTGTTGCATAAAAAAATATAACCACATTTGCAATTTTAATCATAGCATAGGGCATCAAATAAGACAACAATCCAATCATTAAATTTATTAAAACCCTCTCTGATCTAGCTCTTCTAAATAGTCATCCTTCAAATATTATGAATTTACATCCTGCAAACAAACTCCCAAAAGATTAAAACCAATATTAATAAAAATTAAAATCATGCTCACATCATGAATTCACGGCTAAACAAAATCAATAAAGCATAAGCGAGAACAAAAAACACTTAAATTGAAAACTAACACCATTGTGGCAATTTATGGAGCAAAAAGTATTCAAAGTATTCAATTGATAGTAGAGAATAAGCAGTGGTATTAATTTAACATCAATTACAACTATCCAAAACATATGATCAGAGTTTAAGTTTGATGCACCCAAAAAGATTCCATATAGCAATCTTCTAATTGAGCACATAATCAAGAGCCCAATTTTTACGCATTTGATCATTAAAGAACATCACAATCCACATGTATCATAATTCAGAGAATTGAGGCTTGATCATGTCCAACAGAAACTCAATATAAAAGATGAAAGATTCACATTTAGGTTAACATGATGACCATACGAAAAATGTATACGCATGTCGTCCAACTTACATCCCCTGTAACTTTTGTTAGGTTTATAATCATTCCTGTAGAGAAAAAAAAATCGACGATTTAACAATGATTTAAATAGCATTTAATAAGTAGGAAAAAAAAGGTTAATATAAAAACTTATTTCTAAAATTAACAAATCAAAGAAAAATAAAGAAAATTATAAACGGAATCCCATGGCATGACACTCGTCGAACATGCAATCAATGCTCTACATCATAAATCGAGTATAAAATCTTAACTCAAAAATGCATTTTCAAACCACAGATGAATATATCAAAATATCAACGAAACTAGTTATTCTAATACAAAATGTTTAGCATTCCCACTAAGCCGAAGACCTTGGTCGAAGCTCATGTGCTTCAAAGACATCTAACCAAAACCTTTGGTTGCAGCCCACGAGTACAAGGGAAAAGAATATTCTGTTATTATACAACAAAACACCAACAAACCTAAACAAGGATTTGCATTGTTGAACAACTGATATGAAGTAATAGCATAATCACAAAATTTATTAGAATAAGTTCAATTGGACGTGGTTCAATGTCGGCAAATCTTTATTAATGAACCCAATTTCATGAGTTTCATTCGCAATGCACATTATGATGTCTATGTCAGGAGGATCTCTTTTATTCATAAAGCTAGTTTCATGAGTTCGATCTCTCTGCACTTGATGATATATTTATGCATCATAAACCAAACACCTTATCTATCAAAATCTCTGTAACAAACCAGGACAATAACAATAGATTCAGATAATAGATGAAAAGGGAGTTTCTAATAGGAATATTCTTCACCTAGACTTTGCGTCTCATATACAACCTACCATTTTACCTTATAATTTACTTCCAAAATTAGGAAATATATAAAGTAGAGAAATCAAATAAAAAATTTAAATGAAACCCCCTTTCATCAAGCTCTTTAAACAAGCAAACAATCTGCATTCCTATCCGAGCATAGAAACCTCAACCCCCACAGCGATGCTTATTGTCCTTTGTATTCTGTGTATCAATTTCAGGGAAGAAAATATTAACCATATCGCAATTTTAATCATAGCATAGAGCATCAAATCAGATATCAACCCAGTCATTACCCCTCTGATCTAGCTCTTCCAAACAACCATCCTTCAAATATTATGAATCACATATCCTTCAACCAACTCCCGAAAGATTGAAACACACATTTCATATCATGCTCCCATCATGAATTAAAACAACCAAGAAAAATCAATGAAACATAAGTAAGAACAAGGAATAAACAAGGGATCGCAGAGCCGCTTAACCCAAAACTACAATTTCTGAGACCTTTTTATAGTTCTCCCACGTATGCTGCATAAACAAAGAACACAAGAAAATTTATACAGAAAACTAGTTTCATTATGGCTAGGTATAGACCAAGAATTATTTAATGGATAATTTAATTAGCAGTAACTACAATCCAAAATGCGCTAGAAAAGATTCCCTGTACCAATCTTCTAGTTGAGCACATAACCAGGAACCCAATTTCTATACATTTTATAACTATGGAACATTAAAATCCACGTGCATCATAAGCCAAAGAATTAGGCTCAACAAAACCTCAGTAAGAAAAGATTCACAAATAGGTGAAGATGTTCCTATGGCTTGGGCTTGAGGGCTGCAACGAAGGGCTTTGGCTGGATTTTTTAGAGATCGTGGGCTGCGACCAAGGTCTTCGGTTGGACGTGGATGTTGAACATCTAGTGTTGGTGGTTTATGTTAGTAGTGGTCTCGTTGATGTTTTGATTTTATTCATCTTTGGTTTGGTAATCTGCGTTTGATTTAAGATTTTATACACGGTTACGTATTTCAATTTTATTTACTGGGTATTGGTTGGTCAAAGCATAACTGTTTGGGTTGTGTTTGTTATACTCGGTTTGTGAAGTAGATTTTTGATTGCATTTTTGAAGAGCGTGATGCTAAGGTGTTTCATTTTAATTTTGATTTATTTATCTTTGATTTTTTGAGGAAAGTAAATCATTTTCTCGTGTTGCCATTTTGAACAGGCCTTTATCTCAACACTTTTTTCTTCAATCATGCATTTTACTGTCTTACGTACACCCCTTCTTTTTTATTTTCTGAATATCTGATACAAGTTTTTTAGTCTTTGTTTCTTCTTCCTATGAGTTATAATTATTAATTTTGTTTAGATTTGTTTCAATTTAAGAATCTGCTAGGACAGTACCCATACTTCCCATATTATGTGGACTCATAGATAATTCTAGGAAAAGTTCGTTTTCATTGATAAATTATATGCATTCCACCTCTTAATATGATCCATCTATACATCACGTTGTCGCTAGTTATCTTTCTAGGTTTGACATTCTTCTCTGTTGCAGAGTTGGTTTGAGAAGTCAAAGGAGTCTTAAGAATTATGGTTTTTGTTGTGTGGCTCTGTGGTTCTTTGTTTAATCGTTTCTCCCCCTTTGCTTCCTTTATATTGTTTAGATGTTTTGAGTTTGTGATCGCACGATGGTATGGGTTTCAATCAAGGTTGGATATATGATTTCTTCTTTGGGATTTAATTCACAGGATGTAATTGACAAGAGGAGTGGCTATTTTGGTTAAGACTTTGTTCCTGGAATTGTGGAAGTTGATCTTTTATCACATATTTGAAGAGGGTGACAGAAGGTGGCTTCATTTATGTTTTAATTTTATTTCTCTCTAGTCTGGAAATCTGGGCTTCATTTATGTTTCTTATTTAATTTGATTCATAGGTTGTGATTGGTTAAAGCATGGCTGTTTGGGTTAGAGTGTTTGATGCTTGGTTTATGAAGTATATCGTTGATGCATTTTTTAAGAGCATCATACCGGGGAGGGGGTGTTCATTTATAATTTGATTTAATTAGATTGTGATATGAATCTTTTTTACTGCATCAAACTTAGAGTTGGTGCAACAAAGATAGGAGAACTGTAGTAAATTGTGCTTTTGTTTCGAGTAGGGCTCTGTGGTCCCTTGGTTATTCTATATTCTTGCCTTTGCTTTGTTGATTTTTCTTGATTTTTTTTTATAATAGGAGGATGATGTTCTTAGTTTTGATTAATATTGGATTCAATCTCTTGGGTGTTGGTTTGAAGGGTGTGATTCATATGATTTGAAGCATATTTGTTTAAAACAGCTAGATCGGATGGGGTTTCAATGAACATTGTTGGATTGATATTTGATATGATGCTCTATGCCAGTATGAAAATTTTATATTTGGTTTTTTTTTTTTTTTCTTTTTTGAATTTGATATGTAGTATACAATGGGATGCATGACTATTTGTGTTGAGATTTTGATGCTATGATAGAATTCTAGATTGTTCGTTGCTTGTTTGAAGAGCTTGATTAAAGGTTTTGTGTCTGCCTATAACGTTTGTCTTGTTTTCCTTATGTAGGCAGCTCGTTAGAAGTACTATTGATGACGGGCGAGCCTAGTAGTAGTAGTTTTGTGGGATTCATTGAATCTTTTTCCTTCTTTCTATTCTTTTTGGTAGCTAATTAGTAACATACTTGGTTATTATTTTGTATTCTGAATTTGATATGCAGTATACGATGGGAAGGAAGCATGGCTGTTTGGGTTGATATTTCTATGTGATGATAGGAATCTAGATTATTCGGTGCCTATTTGAAGATCTTGATGAAAGGAGGTTGCTTTTATATTTTCGACTGGGTTTTTCTCTTATTTGTTTTATGGTTTAATGATTTTTAAGTCGATATTAAATATTTGAATTCGACCTTTTTCAGGAACAGTTGAGAATTGAAAGAAAAAGGTTAATGGGTAGTTGTAATATGAGAGAAAAAATAGGTATCCATCAGGACCTTCATTTTTCATCAATTACATGAATCAATTCTTAATGTCCTTGTTAAGAGGTTTTGTTGGATAAGAGGCTTCATTGTTTGGTTTATGATGCACAGATACATCATAAATTGCAGAGGCCGGAACTCATGAAACAAAGTTCATGAATAAAGGGGGGGGGGGTCCTTTTGACGACATAGAACATCTAATTGGACATTCTAATAAATTGTGAGATTATTGTTTTTTCTTCACACCGGTTGTTGAACAATACAATTTCCTCAAGTTTGGTTGGGAAACCTAAACATCTGTTGGTGGTGATTTTTTGTACAATAAAGGCTGTTCTTTTACGTTTAACCTCTTAAAAAAATTTCTTGCTTAGTTGTTGCCCGCTTTTTTTGGATAAGATGGCTACACCTTGATTTCTTTGGATTTTTGAAACTAATTTTTGGATGTGCAGATTTATGATTTGGAATACTACTTGAAGAGTTTGTTTGGTGTCCCTAAGAGCAATTAGTGGTATACCTACTACGATCTCAAAGAATGATGATTCTTTTTTCCCTTTCCTTTTTTATTTTTTAAATATCTTATCAGATTTTAGGTCTTGAATATTTCTTCTTTCAGTAGCTTGTAATTTTTTTTTTTGGGGGCGTGTCCTGTCTGGCCTACGTCTGCAGGAACACCCTACCACTCCCCCATGAAATAGAATCATTTCTAGGGGCAAAGAGGTCATTTGGGATGGGAGATAGAGGTAGTGTACACACTCAAACACAGAACATTGTCCCTTCATTATTTTGTTCAGATGTGATTTTATTTAATAAATTTTTGGGACGCAACCTATACCCATTAACTGATAAATAGACTTTGGTCTAGGAAAAGTCGGGTTGTCTTTAATCGTATGATGAGTTGCACCACCTAATTTGATCCATCCATTTGAATCCTTCCACTTTATAAATTACTTCAGCATTAGTTCTTTTTCTAGGTTATGACATTCTTTTTTGTTGCAAAGTTGGTGAGAGTAGTTGAAAGGGGGGTTTAAAACTGTTGTTTTTGTTGAGCAGTTCAGTGGTTTTATGTAATCGACTCTCTTCCTTTGCTTCGCTTGTGTGGCCTAATTTTTTTTGAGTTTGTGATAAGATGATGGTCTGGGTTTCAATTGAGATAGGTGATATCTTATTTGGTTGAGACTTTGTTGCTAGAATTGTGCAAGTAGATCTTTTAATGGAAGGGGGTCCATTGATATTTTATTTTATTCATCTTTTGTTTGGATTAAGATTGTGTAAGTACACAATTTTATAGGGTCTTATTGGTTAAAGCGTGGATATTTGAGATGCATGTTTGATGATCGGTTTGTGAATTAGTTCTTTCATTGAATATTTAAAGAGCTTCATACCAAAACTAGTTTTCAGATGACAGTTTTGGAAAATAGTTGTATCTCTATATCAATTCTCCCGCATAATGAGCTGTCAATCAAATACATTTCGCCTTCTTGCTCTATAAATAGGGTTCTTTTCACCTTTCCCTCACGATACTTGTATGCTATCAGTCATTGAGGAATATTTAGGCTTAGAGGGTGGTCCCCCTTTCTCACGCAAAAGCGATTAGAATTTGAACACGCCGTGTTTTACTGGGAATGATCGAACCATGGGAAAGAATCTACAGAGCTATCATCTTCTTTGGCCAGATCTTAACCTTTTCACAATTACGGTTCATTGCGAGGCTTTGAAGCCAGCTGAAAAATGCTAGCGCGTGTTGCAAAGAAAACGGATCAAGGGCCTTCCCCTTACTACACCCACCGTCCTTGGCTATTAGTTACTGAGCTCTTGCTATAGATGACGGCCTAGGGCCTCTTTCTAGCTCTTGCCCATGCATTTGGGCTCTACTTCATTCCTCTTTTCAAAGAACTCCTCCCTTGGTTACTACTCGAATTCATTCCTCTCGGTAAGTGAAGTTCCCTCCACCCGCCGCGCCGCCCTTCAGTCAACTCAAAGAACAGACCATTACGAATCCATGCTTCCCTCGAAGCGAGATTGTATCCAGATCTCAAAATGGAAGAACAAGCTAGGCGGCCGGCGGGCAAAGAAAGGGGGCGGGCAGGGCCTTGGCTAGATGTTCTTCTTTCTTTTCAAAGCGTTTTGCCGCAATGCCTCTTGGGGATGGAAATTTGTTTTCAAAGCTAGATCTCTTCAAGGGTCTCTTTATCTGAGTTGGCCATGGTCGCAGCATTAACCCGTGGATCGATCCCTAGATTCCACGCCTCCCCCCTTCCCATTATCTTTGAAGGTTATTAATTTTCATTTTTGGTGCAGCTTAGGTCGGCAAACCATATGAGGGGCTCAGGAATTTTGGTTTTGTTTTGTGCAGCTTTTTTGCCCCTTGGTTATTCCATATCCTCTCGTTTCTTTCTTGATTTTTCTTAGTTGTTTATGATAGGACTATGATTTTAGTTTGGATTAATACAAAATCCAATCTTCTGGGAGTTGGTTTGTAGGTTGTGATTTATATGATTTAAAGCATGGCTGTTTGGAAGAGGAGCTTGATAGAAAGGGTTTTTCTACCTTTTTTTCAATCTTGGATATAATGATTGGATTGATATGTGAATTGATGCTCTATGATATGATTAAGAGGGATATATATATATATATATATATATTTTTTTTTTTAATTGAAAAATAGTACGTGATGGGTCCATGAGGGTTAATTAGATTCACACAGTAGGGATTATTTTTGAGGTCATCAAACTTATCTCTATTCTAATATAAGTTTTGAGAAGTAGTACTTGATCTCTAGATCAATTCCCCCGCTGATCTTTGGCTTCTTGCTCTATAAATAGTCACTTGATTCGTAATGGCACTGGTAATCTTTGTAGGTGTTTCATGTTCTTTTTTGGTGTAGCATAGGTGGAAGAACCATAGGAGGGGCTCGTGTATTATGGTTTTGGTTTGTGTGGCTTTGTTGTCCCTTGGTTATTCCATTGTTCTCTTATTTTCTTTGTTGATTTTTCCTTTAGTTTATGATGCAAAGGTGAACATGATTAATTAATTAATAAATTATTTACTTTATTTTTATTTGAAACACTAACATACGATCGGTATATGGCATGGCTGTGGGTTGAGATTTAGATGCTTGGTTGGGAATCTAGATTGTTCGTTCTTTGTTTGATGAGCTTAATGAAAGGGGGTTTCTTTTATATTTTGATAGGATTTAGCCATTAGCTCCTTGAATTCCACATTCTTGGGGGGTTTCATTTATATTTTGATAGGATTTATCTTCTTTATTTTATTTCCAGGTTTAATGGTCTTTAAGTCATTGAAACCTTGAATTCCACATTCTTTAGGGAACGGTTGGAATCTATTGTTAATGTCTTTAGTTCCTTGGAGTTTTGTTAGGTAAGAGGCTTGATTATTTGTGATACATGGATACATCACAATGGGCATAGGGATCACATGAAACTGTTCATGAATAAAGGGGGTCTTTTGAAGACATCGAAATACCTCTGATTGGACTTATTGTACTAGTTTTTGAGATCATGTTTTTTCTTCACCTCCGTTGTCATTGAACAGTGCACTTTAATCTATAGGTATAAGGTTCAGACAGATGAAACTAGGTTAAAAATTCTAGAGGGTATATGGATTAGACAGACGGAGGGAAGTTTCTTTAGGTTTATGGTTATTTACTCGTTTAGATTGGCATAGAGAATTTTCTTGAGGGCATCAAACTCATCTCTTATACAACTCCGTCTATTTTGGCAAGTAGTAGTTAGACTGTTGGATCAACTTCATCAGTTTTGGAAGTAGTTGACCATCAGATCAATCCCTCCACTAAATCTGAATGGTCCTTTTCATTGGATACTTACTATGGTATATAGTGGATTGTAATTTTGATAGAGATCAAATGCGTAAAAATTGGGTTCATGATCATGTTCTTAATTAGATTGGCATGGGGAATGCTCTTGCTATTTTTTAGCAGCATGTGGGAGAACTTTTGAAGGGGCTTAAGAATTGTTTTTATTTAGCCGGCTCTGTTGCTTAGTTATTCCTTGTGCTCTCCTTTGCTTTCAGTTTAAATATCAAATACAATGCTTTTTGTGTGATTCATATGATGTAAAGCATGACTATTTGGAAGAGCTTGATAAGAGAAAAGGGGGAGGGGGGTGATTCATGGAAAATGATTTGGTGCTCTATGCTCAGATTAGAATTGCATAGGTTATTTTATTTATTTATTTTCTGAATTTACTACCCAGAATGCGGTGGGGAAGAAGCATAGTTTGCATGGCTGTTTGGGTTGATATTGTGATGGATAAGAATCTATATTGTTCAATGCCTTTTTGAAGAGGTTGAGAGGGGTTATATTTTGACTGGATTTATCTCCCTAGTTTATTTCCTGGCTTAATGGTCTCCATGTCAAATGTTAAATCCTTTTACCTTCAGGAACGGTAGATAGGGATATTGAACAAAAATGATTAGTGTTTGTAAGAATCTATTGTTGATGTCTTGGTTTGTGACAATTTACAAGAGACCGACTGTTTGGTTTATGGTACACAGATACATCATCATGAGCGTATGGATCCAACACACGACTTATTTTAATCAATTTGAGACTTACCTTTTCTCTTCACTTTGTTTATTGAATTCTTCTGTAAGGTTTGGTTCCGTAATCTTGAACATTTATTGTTGTTAGTTTGTTGTTTTATAAAGTATTGTCTCCAAATTATTTGCCTCTATTGGCCAGAATTTTATTTGAATTTATAATAAATATTTATTTTGTGAGTTTTCTATTATTTATTTTATCTTGAGAAATATCTTTATTTGGATACTTATTTGGGATTTTTCCAAT